>PVHY01020140.1:0-26081 GCA_004024945.1 Uropsilus gracilis | reverse complement strand
AAAAAAAAAAAAAAGATACACCTGGAAAACTAAGCACAGGCGCTGTGTCTCAGGAAAGCAAGTCTACACCTGGCAAAAAACATTGCTTCAGGAAAGAAGAGGAAGAATCTAATGGACTAAAAATTGACCAATAACTGGCAGTGAAAGAAGAGATGGAGTGACCAGATTGGGGGGGGGGGCAAAGGGAAGGGAAGGGAAGAGGAACACCCCCCCCCCAAATAAAAATAGTTTCTCATTCCTTAACTATAGATTACATCAGGGAATATCTGTATTTTGCCATTAACTCAAGTGATGATCCTGTCCCAGAAACACTTGTTATGTTAAGCAGAACTACCTAACTTTAACATCAATAAATCACTGAAGGTAATGTTAACCACTGGTTCTGTATTCCTGCTGGGTATGACAACCACATTCTCAATGTGTTGGCTCTCCTTGTGGAAGAACAGTTGAATATATGCAGATTCTCCCACTTTGACCACTTGCTGGTGCAACAAACCTTTCATGCTGATCTTTACTTTTGCTATTCATTTTCAAATTTTCCTGAATTTGACAACTGAAAACAGTTGGCTCCCACAACTAATCAAGACCCTGAACTGGGCTTGATGGGCAGGTGCATGATCTACTCTTCCATCCCTTCTCTCTTAAATTAGTGACCTCAAACATTCATTCCATGAGATGTTAAAATGAAGACAAAGTGATAACATAGGTCAAAAATGATTGCATAGAGAGAGAGAGGATGCAGTTGTAATGAAGTCTGATATTTAACACAAAATATTTGTTAACCTGGTTCAATGAAGAGACAAGGGTGTCCAAATTTGTGATGAAGTACTTAGGAAACAAACAAAAAATGCCATGCAAAAGGACACTTGAGGAGGAAGAAATGACAGCTTGATTAAAGATTGGGATGAGAACTGACATTCTAGAACAAAGTGAGTAGTTAGAATGATTCAGGAATCTGCTGGCTTGGGAAACAGTTCCACGTCAGTACTGATGGGACACATGAAAAGCACATAGAGCAGTCTTGACAGGCTCCTCCTAGGACTGTGCCTTCCTTGGGAAAGGGATCAAGTTTTCATGGAGACTTTTTTCTCATTTCTAGCTTCATTTAGGTAAGTTCAAGTAAACTATAAGAACATGTCTATTCAAGCTAGGCTGGTGCATTTTTCGTATGTCCAGGTGGCAAGGGCTCTCAAAAATGATGCTCAAAATGTAAACAAATATATTTTAATATTTGTTATATTTTTACTCAGGGTTATATATGCAGGAATATGTGCATAGTATAGTTAGAAAACATGATGTTCCCATACTTTCTTTAAAAATATAGATCAAAGAAGAAATTGGTCACCAGCATCCAACTGGGAGGGAAAAAACATTAGTAAGGTAGGGATAAGGGAAAAAGAAAAGCAGAGAGGCAAACTTTTGGGAGAAGGAAAAGCATGACAGAGAATCACCTATGCTCAAGAACCTGTCCATGCCTTCCCAGGCCTGCCCACTATGCAACTAGGACCCTTGTTGCATAGGTATGGAGCATATGTAATCCAGTCATCCAGATTGGAACTTCTCTACACAAACACCTGGAAGTATGTACTCATTAGTGCATTGACATGACTCAGTGAACTTCTGGAGCTAATCTGAATATGTTTGTTTCTGAAAGGAAAAGTGTCATTTTGCTTAGAGTGCACTAAATTGTAATAAAAATTTTATTAATTTCTTCTAATTTATAATCACTATACTGTGTGTTTTTCCTCTGTATTTCCTCTGTCTCATTTTCATACTAACTGCAGTATCTTGAACATGTTAAATAGTACTCTTTGTATCTGGTGATTGCTATTCTTTTTAAATTTTACTTATTTACTGTTAATATCATACAATATCAGTTATCTATGTAAGGTTGTTGGTTCCCTTGGGAGTGTCCCCTGTCCTCATAGCCTCCCCGCCTCCAGTCATTCCACCTCCTCTCTCATTATTGTTCCGTGGTACATATTTAGTCCCTTAGTCTCTTCTTTTTCTGGGTCAATGTCCTTTTCCTGGGTGAAAGTCTGTTCCTGGGCACAGCGATCCTCATGTTGTTTAGGTTTCCTGTCTTAACTTTGTGTTAGGCAGCCAGTTCAAGCTCCTTTGGAGTCTGTCATTGTTGGTTCGTCTTTGCTAGCTGTCTCCTCCATTCTGTTCCCAGTCTCCCTGTAGGTGTTTTTTTCATTTTCTTTCTTTTTCCCCCCCCACCCCCCAATCTCAGCTTGTAGTTCGGCCTCTGGCTTACAGAGCCTGGTTCCTCTCCTTTGTCGGTTAAGAAGCTCCTTGAGGGGCAGATGCCAGCTGATGATTGGTTCAGTTGGTTTCCTTGGTCATGATTTGTCATTTAGCTATCAGTTGCTGCCATATTTCTGTGGCGTTTTTCCTCCTGTCAAGAGGGGGTATGCATTAGTCTTGCTGGCAGCTTCTCTGACCAGGATTTTGGCTCCCAGTCCCTGGTGAAGGTGTAGGTGTAATTCTGATAGGTTGTCTCTATACTTGATTACACAGTCCTATGTTCAGCACTTTATTTACTTCCTCCACACTTTATTTACTTCCTCCACACTTTATTTACTTCCTACCCAGGAAAAGTGTGTGTCCAGGATGTTCATTTATATATCTCACCTCTTCTGTATCTTCAGTTGGATTAGTTGTTTTCTTATTGTTGGTGAGGACTGACTAGAGTGGGAGTAAGTCAGAGGGGGTTAGGGTTTGTGTGCCCCACCACCTGCTGCCTGGCAGGGCTTCCCCCACCTCCTGCACTGACCAACAGGACCCTGAGGGGTGCCCATCCCATGAGCCCCCTTCCCAGCTGTGGGGAATGTGGCTCCTACTAGCCAGTACCTAGATATGAGGCCTGGTGGGTGAGGAGGGCACAGGCAGTGGCCTTCTGGAGGCTGATAGTCTATCCACAAACTTTTTCCATTCACAGTTGCTTGATTTGGAAAATTATTGTCTTGAAATGCAAAATTTTTTCAAAGAAAGTTATAGTATTTCTAGCAATTCAAGGTACATTTTTGGGAAAAAAGACAGAAAAGCAGAAGATAACACATATTTCAGCTTGCTTTTCTGAGATGGAATGCAGCACTAAATATGCCAATTCATAATTGCTTTACACAAAACAGTAGAATTAGAACATTATAAATATCCAAAGTAGTTTATCCACAATTGCATAGGGGACAGTTTTTCTATCTTATATTCCTAGATTATATTTTGATAACTGGGATTTAATTACTGAAATGCAAAACTATAATGAACTATTTCTTTCTTTATTTTTAAACTTTAAAACAACAATTAAAGAAAACAACACCCCTGTCAGTCAGCAGTTCATGATATAATAATGCCACCAAAGCTATATTACACCAACATGGGCAATATATTTGTTCATAAAATTTAGGCATTGCCATTAGCTATGTCTGAGGCATTACCTTTAACTGTTTTAAAAAAACACATAGGTAAAAGATGACCTAAATTGGATAAGGGTACTTCTTTCTTTTAATCTGTTGCAAATCTTGGGTGAATGAGGGGAAATTAGAGCCTCTGTTTTACAGGAGGGGAAGAAAAAAAAAGAAAAAGGATATAAAAAGAAAGGAACAGAGACTAGGGGAACACAGACTTTTAGAAAGGGAGAGACACGAGAATGGTGGGCTTTTGAAGAGTAGCCTGAATGGCCAGGCTGGACAGAGAATCCCCCTGGAAGAGTGAGCTGATGGTGGCAAGGAGTCATGGTGGTGGGAGAGCATGGCATTACAGAATGGTGGTATGGGAAACTGGTAGCTGGAGATAGCCAGGGATTTGGAAAGCTGATTTTTGTATCAGCATTTGTTGAAAAAGCTTGATGAACTTGGAAAAGCAGACAAGCTTGGATTGCTGGAGAGAGAAGAAAAAAAGAGAAGACACCAGAGAAAGACAGGACTTTGCATAGTGCCTACCTCAGTTTTGGAGTGGTAAAGGGGCACCATCATGGATAAGTGCCTTTGGGACCTTTGGGACTAAAAATGGTATCAGGGGTAAGATGACTGGCCACTTGTGATTTTAAGGACTTTTTATTTTCCCAGTTAATTTTCCTTGTAAATAAAACCTTGTTATTAAATTGTATTGTGACTTTGGCAACTGATATGTGCAGGTGGTAAGAATCTGAGTGGCAAAGTTCACATTTTAAAAGTGCCATTTTTTTCCTGTAGCTTATTTGTTGGGGTCTTCTGCCCCATTTTCACACGAGGATGGCATATTTTTTTCTTTTAAAAAAATAGCATGTAGTCACGTAGAAAATCAGAGTAAGTTACAAATATTATAAGTAATGCACTTTTTTCAAACTTTATATTCTATTTATAAAAAATAATTTAGTCATAATCTTTGAGCATAATATGAAGAAACTAACTTAAACAATTAATTTAATTTAAACAATAAAGTTAATGGGAATTAAAAGGAGACATTTCTAGCAAGTCTGAGCAAAAGACATTTTTAAATCAAATCACAAACTATTAACTTGGTATATGGGATGCTAATGGGATATGTTCATTGTTGTATCTAATATAAAATCTATTAGTTTGAGCAATGTTATATTAAACAAGAAATTTAAGTTACACTGTCAATAAAATAATCTAGGAAATTTATCTGGATTTCATTTTCTAGCTCAACTTAAAACCATTCTCTTTCAGTGATGGAATTTGATCTACTGCTCTCATCTTAGTTAATACAATCATGTTTTATGCTTTTCTATAGTTTTGTTTACACTTTTCCTGTGTTGTATTTTCAGTTCCCACTTACTTTGGAACCAACCTTTATAATTATAGTCTATAACAGAGCATTTTTCACTAAAAAATAGAAAATAAATAAAAACACCTAAAACTCCTGTTTACAAACATTTTTTTTCTGGAAAAGCTTATGTGCAAAAAAATTTGGAATTATAAGGAATTTAACTTGGTCAAAATTTCTTCTCTTTCCTCTGTCACTTAGATTGTGTTAGAGTCATCTTAGATTTTAAACCAGAAAGTTATAATTAGCTTCTTCACTATCTAATTTCTTTTTCAAAACTTCTTTGACATTTTAATTACATTTAACCACATAATAGTAACTACTTACTGGGACTTTATTTTGTTTACTTTTTAGCACTGTTAACTTCTTGGATATGTTTTGACATGACATTGGTGTCTCATTGTCTGAGTACTTCATATCTCAGACATATTTATCCTTTTCTGTTGCTGTGATAATAAATTATCTCACTTAGAATTTGCTAGTCACAGCACTTTCCACGCATACTGGAGCTTGTTCCATTGTCAACATGATTCAATTGCAGAGAAAACTGAAGAAAAAGCTTACTGTCAATGTGGTTTTGATGCTTGTGTTCTATGTCTTCAAAAAATCTGAAATATCATTAAGGTAAATGTAAGCATGTGTCGCTTTGTTTCCAAGTTAAAAATCAAACCAAAACAATACCCTGATATTCTGAGAGTCTCTTCAATCTGAAGTTTCAAGAATTTCTATTATTCTTCACGTGTGTGAGGTTTTTTCTTTTATTTTCTTTATTTTACTATATTCTCAATTTCATCAGTGACTTTTCTTATTCCATAATCTCAACTCCACTATCTTCTTCATTGGCATTCTAGTTTCCATTGAAATCTCTTCTTCCAGCACATTTGGGAAGGGTGCAAGTTTGGGCAAGAGGCAGGTGGAAAGGTGAGTGACTTTAGCTGTTTTGCAAATTAACATTACTCCTAGGGCCTGAGTGATTGCCTGACCCCTATGCTACTGAAGTTATGTTCAAGAGCTCCTAAAGACTCCAGATTACCAGTGTATATATCACCATCTTACCTAAGCTGTCCATGATCCATCTCTCTATAGCAATTGAATCTCAATGTCATAAATAACAAAGGATAAATAACAAAGTTTATGCTTCTATTGGCCTATTGTAAGCAGAGCTCTCAGTCACCATGTTGGGATTTTTTTCCCCTAGAAATGATTGGTTTCCAGAGGTCTCACCCCCATTTGGGCTTTCAGGGCCTTTTCTATCTATGTGTTCCTTTTCTGAGAATGGCTCTGTCATTTCAGCTCACTTATCTTCTCAAAGTCTCACTTGGAAGTCCTTATGGTCATTTCATCTTTCTCCCTCCAAAAGTCCCAAAGAAATATTTACCGCTTCCTAACCCCAACTCCTCTTCTAAATGACAGAAAAATTGGCAAAGTGTTAGAGGCTGCCAACTAAAACCAGACAAAACTCATAACTATAAAAAAAAAGCCTTCATTTTACTATCTTCTCTGGCTTCAAAACACTACAGACAAAACTAATATAACAAATGTCCAAAGAGCAAAAAAAACAGCTTCTTCATTCCCCCAATATTTACCTTAAAATACAGTCCTTAAAAGTTACCAAAATGTATGGGTAAACCCCTTGCCCGCCATTATCTCACAAAAACTAATGTTTTACCCAAATTTTATTAACTTAACTATTAGCCTTCCCTAGTAAATTAGCTGTAAAACATTCTCTTGGCCACCTTTTTTCACCCTTGCCTAAACCCTATAAAAGGCCTAGAAATTTACCTTAAATTTGCTACCACCATGCCTCTAATAGCCCACAATCTCTCTCGCTCATCCTTTCTCACAACCCTGCGCTCAGCTCTTTACAGATCAAGTTATTTGTTTATTTTTTCCTTGTTTTAACCTTTTAATCAGGAGATTTATAAATGATCTTTGAATGTGGTCTCTGAAATACTCTAACAGTTTCAAGAAACATGAATCTTTTTACCATTCATGACCTATGCTCTTACTTTTTTCAGATGCAGGAGTCCTTTAGTCTTGCTTTTTTAGAGACCTATGCTTTTGCATTGTGAGAAGCAAAATACTAAATGTTATCACATATTCATAAATTCCTATTGGAATGGAAGGACTCACTTTCCAGAATCACCTCAATTTCTGAAATCCTGCTTTTACTTCCTCTGTCTCACTGTTGTCCATCTCAGTCATCCTCTTTCAGGAAGTATTTGACACTTTCATGCCAATACACTTTGAAAAGACCCTTTATTCTTGGTACCAATTGAGCCTAACAGGTGAAGGGATTTTCTACCATGTACAGATTATTTCTTGCAGCTTAGCTGAGTCCATTCCCCTTTTGCTTGCATTATATTCATGGGATTCCAAGCTCTTTACTGAGAGACAGGGACTCACCAGGGATTGCTAAATTCCACAGAGAAACTGGAAACCTCATAGCTTTTGGTCTTTCAAGGGTATTAGAGTTTGCAACCTTCTTGACAGCAAAGTTGGTATCTGACTTGTATCAACTCAGTGATTTATTAGACAGAAAATCTGCTCACATTCCTTTTCCATTGACCTTTATTTAGTCCTTGAGGAGGACTGTCACTCTTTCTCTCTTGTTTGCAAAATATTTCTCTGCCTCCCTTGCCCTTGTGAGACTTCTCTCTACTAGGAATCCACTGAGGTTAGATTATTAAGGAGATTTACAAATGTTAAATCATTTTATAGCAATTTTTTTATATTCTGCAGTGACTTCCACTTTTGTGCTGATTGTTCATAACACTAAATTTTTAATGTTCCATTGGCATTGGAAGTGTTTCCAGAAAAACCTACATATCAAAAAATGAATCCAAATGACAGTTGCTGAAGAGTAATCTTAGTTCTTTAACTCTAAAAGCTACTTCTTTTTGGGGGGAAAAATGTAAAAATTTCTCTTCCTAGGAGATTTCATTCAGCTGCCTTTGTCTTACTTTTTTTCCTGAGATTTATAAGGCTTTCCACTATCAGACAAAATAATATTTTCTTTTAACACTTTCAAAAACCTAAGGTTATTGTCTAACCTAAGTCTAATTAAAGCAATGAATCACTCACTCTGCTTTTCAATGAATAGGGTGCAACAATTTCAAAATGGGTTCTTATGAATTGCATTTGAATTATATTCCATAGTAATATTGAGATGCTCATAGGCATTTTTTTTCCTCTTTATAAAAAGAGCTTCATTAACTGAGCCATAGCATAATTTGAGAGAGGGAATTTAAATATTTCACATAAACCAGAAAAAAATTCTGTAGTGATGTGCATTATTCTAGGTTACCCAAATCTTCTAAATTTTCTATAATAAGCATGTACTATTTTGTTAAAAGAAAGAAATCTATACAATTATTTGGCAGAAAAATTCTAAACACTTTTGAGTCATGAGTTTACTTATTGGAAGTTAACACTATTTATTTATTGATAGAAAAGGTTATAAATATTTCAGCAAAAGAAATAATATATTATAGTCTTCAACTTCAAAACATGGAGCCACCTGGAGCGTTCAGGAAGGGAATCTGAATTCTAAAGTACACACTACCAAGGGGAAAGAGTGTAAGTCTTAGAAGATTCTGTGTATGTGACCCAAATACTAATGTCAAACATGCCTTTTGGGTAGACTTTTTTATTGAATTCATTTTGAATGAGATGACTTGGTTTAAAAAAAAAACTACTTTTTATTTTCACACTACAAGTAGATAATAAGAGTAATCTAAGTAGCAAAAAAGATGATGTATAGTGAAAAAGACAGAGACCTGATATTTATCCAACTCTCCAATCCTGAGAAGTAATTATAATCTGAAAATTCCTTTGGATATATATTATCTCTATCTCTAAACAACTCTATTCTACACACCCACATATTGATATGTACATTTGAAAGTAGCTGTGTATCTATACCATTAAAACAGCTGTTTGCTGTTTATTTAATAGTACGTGTCTTCAAGTTGACACTGTCAACCAGAACACCCCTTAGTTGGAACAAGAGAGAAAAGCATGTATCAGAGTGACAGAATTGGATTGAATCATATGTCTGTGACACTTGTGCACAGAGCAGAGTCCAGGCAGCTTAGGACACCTTTGTTTTCCAAGTCTCTGAGTGGAGACTGAAGCAAATTTTCCTCTCACTTAAGAGTCAGTTTTCCACTGATGCAATGTGGCAGCAGGGGATGCACCATGCAGGTGCCTTCTGATATTCTTCTGTACTGAAGACTATAATTCTATTGCTCTGACACCCAGAAATACTTCCATGACCAAATACCTACAAATGCCAAAGTTTATTCTTCAAGGCCACAGTCTTCCAGACATCTCAGACTTCTACCTAGGTCCTGAAGACAAACACATGATTTCATGCAACACCCTCTGTGCACTTTGAATAAGGCACCTACCACAGTGAATCAGTTACCAGGTTTTCAACTTCCTCTGAGGGATTGTCAGTTTAATTGGCTTCCTTACTTCCCCTTTCTGGAAAGATGTTGTCTTCACCCTGTTTTTATGGACTTGTATGTTTATACATGTATATCTGAATGCTTTGATAAGTTATTTCTTTAAATGTGAAAACCAATATTTCACTGTGATATATTGAGGTCTCCTTTGATTAGTGCATGCAGTATAAATATAGATGACTGATAATATTTAGAGTGATTAGTTTCAGAGGTAATAGAACCCAACTTAAAACTTAACAAAGCACTGACTTAGATTGTCAAACATTAAAAATTTCTTTCTTTTTCTTGGATTTAATTGATTACACACACACAAACACACATATATATTTATATCATCGTACATACCCTGAGGTTCTTCCACCACCTTGTCATACGTGAATCATCTTAATCTCTTATGCTCATCCCTCCCTCAATTACTCTTTTCTTCTCCCTAACTTTATGCTTTAGTTCTGGTGTCAGTTTGCTAGTTTTAAGTTTTTCTTGTCCCTTTGCTTGTTTTTCTTATATCTCACGTTTAAGTAGCCCAACCAGTATTTCTCTTTTTCTCTCTGACTTATTTTCACTAGCATATTTCTTTCTAGCTCCATCCATGTTGACACATGGATGATTGCTGAATAATATTCTGTTGTGTAAATATACCAGATTTCTGATCCATTTGTCTGTTTGGTGCATTTGGGTTGTTTTCATATTCTGGCTATTGTAAATAGTGCTACAATAAATGTTATAGTAGAGGTGTCCTTTTCAACTAGCGTTTCAGTGTCCTTTAGATAGATTCTCAGAAGTGGAATTGCTGGATTGAATTGTAATTCCATTTTCAGTAGTTTGAGGATACTTTAGACAGTTTTCCATAGTGGCTGGACCAGTTTGCACTCCTACCAGCAGTGTAAAAGTGTTCCTTTCTCTCCACATCCACACGTGCACTTGTTGTTAGCATTTTTTTATTTTGATATGGTCCATTCTTACTGGTGTGAGATGGTATCTCATTGTGGTTTTGATTTGAATTTCCTTGATTATAAGCCATGTTGAGCATTTTTTCATATATCTGTTGGCCTTCTGTATTTTCTCTTTGAAGCAGTGTCTTTTAAGCTCTTCTCTCCATTTTTTAAATGAGCTATCTGCTTTGTTTTCTAAGTTATGTGACTTCTTTGTAGATTTTTTTATATAAGATCCTTATTAGTAATGAAGCGCAGTTTTTCGCCTCCATTTGGTTGGTTGTCTCTTTGTTTTGGTTATTGTCTCTTGCTGTACAGAAAGTTTTTAGTTTGATAGAGTCTCAACTGTTTATGTGTTTCTTCATTTTCTTTGCTTGTATAGGTGCATCCTGAAAGATGCTTCCGTGGTTTAGGTCAAGGAGAATTTTTATCTAGGTTTTCTTCTTTATAGTTTATGTTTTAATAACTCACATCCAAGTCTTTCATTCACTTTAAGTTGGTTTTTGTGCATAGTGTGAGGGAGCAGTCTAGATTCATTCTTTTGTATGTAATAGTCCAGTTTTCCCAACATCATTTATTGAAGAGATTATACTTGTTCCCATGTATGTTTATTCCCTCTCTGTCATAGATTAGTTGATTGTAGATGTATGGCTTTATTTATGAGTTTTCATTTCTGTTATATTGGTCTTTGTGTCTGCTTTTATTTCAGGACAATGTTATTTTTTTTTACCATGCTATTGTAATTATTATGATCGTGTAATATAATTTGAAAACTGGGAATGCAACTCTTCCATTATTTCTCCTATTGGTCAGGAGAACTTTGGCTGTTTGAGGTTTTTATTATTCCATATGAATTTCAGTACACTTTCTTCTGTTTCTTTAAACAATGCTATTGAAAAAAATTTTTGGAATTGCATTGAATCTGTAGATTACTTTTGGTAGGATGACTATTTTATGTCAATTCTTCCAATCCATGAGTATGGATGTCTTTTCATTTCCTCATGTATTCTATTTCTTTCAACAATGTATTCTAGTTCTTTTTGAATAGGTCTTTCACATCTTTTGTTAAGTTTATTCCCAGATATTTAATTTTCACTGGCAAGACTGTACATGGAGTGGTTTTCTTAATTTCTTCTTCAGACTGATTTTTTTGCATATAAGGAGATAACTGATTTTTGTGTGTTCATTTTGTAAGTGGCTACATTTCTTTACTGCTTTATTGTTTTCATTACTTTTTCTTTAGAGGTTGAACTTTGTCAAATGATTTGTCAACATCTATTGCTATGATCATATGGTTTCTATTTTTCTTTTCAGTGTATATGTATTGATGAGTATGTTACTTATTCCTGATGTATTGAACCCTTGATTGTTACATAGTGGCCATCTATGTTTTTTTCTCACATTTTTTATTTAAAGTTTATTTTGTCTGATCTTTCACACCAGGCAGACCCTTGGACAAGATATCAGCACACCTCTGCCATGGTCTAGATTGCCTGCAGGGGTGGGAGACAAGGGTGAGTCCTATGCCACCATGACCTCAGGATCTCAAGGACTCCAGGTCTAGGGATCTCAGGCTGAGGAAGCCTACCTTTACCTCCATGTGGGCAGGGAGTGGGGGCTGAACATATCTGCTGGGGGAGTTCCCCATGGGTTTACTCCCACCTCAGTAGACCTGCATGAGGGATAATGAATCGAGTCTCCAATACCCCATGGCCAGCCATGGTGGCTGGTAGCAACACCCTGCATATGCTGGTAGTTTCTGCCCTAGGTCTGGAGACTGGGGACTACTAGGGACTTTCAATGGTGGCTGGTTGCAATATCCAACGGGGAGCAAAGGCAGCGATAACCTCTGGGTAAGCCCCACAAAGCCTGGAGAGCCCAGGATGGGGGGACGGATGGGGAGATGGGTGGGGTTTTATCCCCATCTCCCAGCAGTGGTTGTTGTACAAGGTGGCCATCTGCAACCCAGATCAGCTGGGGCAAGTTTCTCCCAGCCCTCACCCCAGGGGGGGTGTTGGGAGGGTGAATGCCCAGCCATCTGGACCCCACTCCCATGCAGGGAGGTACCAGTGCACGGCCAGGGTGGGTGGGAATGCCCTTTCCATTTCAATCTTACTCCAGCTTATCTTCAGGAGGAGGAAGAACATACATAACACAAACTCCATTATTGAATGGGTAAGGGACCAGGTAAAAATCCAACCCATAAGCCAGAGCTGGACAAAGCAGATGGACAATTGAGAGAACCAGTACAGCAGGTGAGACAGGAGAAATAGCTATGGAAACATGAAGTTACAAGGTGCACCTTTGTACTCCCTGGGTCTAGAAGAGCCAAGATTTCATTTTGGAGATGCGTTTTAGAAGACCAAGGCGCCCCTCTCCACACTACGGGAAAGAAGAGGGCCAAGAACTGGGGGTATCAACCCCACAGCAGGGCTGCAAAGTGAGACAGAGGAGATGATCTATCATGGCCACTCATAGTTGCCTGTATCCACAGAGAAACTTCTTCACTGACACTGGCAGGGGATGAGACCCCCCTAAATCTGATGTCAGAACCATAAGATAAAGCAGCAAAACAATAGAGATGGGTTTGGAGAAGAGAGCTTCCAACAAGAAAGCATGGACAGACCACAAATATAGACTGCCATGCAATGAATCTTAAAACTGAAAACCTACCAGCAAGGAATATGTCATTCCATTCTCTTCTTGCCTGAAGTGTTTCTTCCAAGAAGTCTGATGTGAGCCCAACTGGTTTTCCTGTGTAAGTTATCTGTTTCTGACTCTTGAAAGTTTCATTATGTTCTTGGATTTTGGGGAGTTTGGGTCCAACAATACAGTCACTCAGCCAATGAAAGAAAGCTGCCACAGGAAAGAAAGAGACTAATGGAATTAACACAGACTAGTAAATAACAACGAATAACAGAAATAACTAGAAAATAGAAATAACTAGAAAATAACAAAGGTTGAGAGAATGGAAGGGGCACCAGAGGGAGAAGGGAGGAGAAGGTATCCCAAAAACCATTCACCGAGGGAAAAATTTTATTTTGTCTGATATAAATACATCTTCTTTGGGGGTTCATTTACTTGTAACATTGCTTTTCAACACTTAACTTTCAGTCTATGTTTATCTTTAGCAGTTAGGTGTGTTTCCTAGAGAGAGAAGGAGTTCTGTTTTTTCATCTATTCTATTACTCTTTATGTTTTTATTGGTGAGTTTAATTCATTAACATTTAGGATGATTATTGATTTGTAGAAGTCTTGTCATTTTGTTCATCTTTTTGTGGTCCTATTCATGACTGTGTTACTTCCTTTTTTTCATTCTTCTGTTCTTTTAAATTTTAAAGCTTTCTATAATATTTCTTTTTTTTTTTTGAGACTAAATCTCTTTATTTTTGCCCATGGAACCGCATACTCATGTTGCCCGTGATACCACAGACTCAAGCAATCTCCAGTCTCAGCTTCCGAGGTAGTTGGGATTACACGTAAGCATCACCATGTCCATCTATTTTTTGGGAACTAGGTCTTACTACATTGTCCTGAGTGGGACTTGAACTGCGATCTCTGGTCCCCGCCATGGCTTCCCATGTCTTCTGGTCCCCACCATGGCTTCCCATGGCTTCTGGTCCCCGCCATGGCTTCCTATGCTTACAGGCATGCATCACTATGCCTGACCATATGTAATATTTCTTGAAGAGGGAGGCTAGTAGCAGCAAAATTTTGAAGATTTTATATTAGAAGGTCCATATTTTTCCCTTATAAATGAATGAGAACTTTGCAGATTAAAGTGTCCTGGACTGGCTCCTTTTCTTGGAGTTTGTTCAATATGTCATTCCTTTCTCTTCTTGCCTGAAGTGTTTCTTCCAAGAAGTCTGATGTGAGCTTAACTGGTTTTCCTGTGTAAGTTATCTTTTTCTGCCTCTTGCCAGTTTCATTATGTTCTTGGATTTGGGGGAGTTTTAGTATTATGTGTCTTGTAGTTTTTTCCTTTTGTATTATGGTAATTTGGTGGTCTTTAGCTTCCTGTATCTGTATTTTCATTTTTTTCTTTCATATTTGGGAAGTTCTATTCAATTATTTCCTTGAAGAGTTTCTCATTTTCCTTATCGCCTCTTCTTGTGTGATTCCCATGATTCTAATATTTCCTTTTCTCATAGTTTCAGATAGTTCTTGGAATATATTTTCCATCTTCTTTCCATTTCTGCTTCCTTTCGTTTTAGATTCCTTTTACCTCTGAATCTTTGAGAGTACTGATTTTTCCTTATATTTATTATTCTTTCTTCATAGCTTTTTGTTGGGAGCTGTGTGTGTGCTCATCTATTTCTGGCCTGCTTTGATAAGCTGTTAATTTTGCCTAATTGGTTACAAAGAAAAAAGGTAGTATACCCTTCACCATCTAAAAAGTAATCTTTGTGGAATGCCCTCAGGCCACACTTTGGCAAAATTTGAGCAGTCTCAGACAAAACTCGTCTCCTGTAAAGATATGCTTGTAACCATGTGACCCTGGATGGATCAAAACTCCTTTTGTTGATGCTTTCTATAAAAGTCTGATGCTGAATAAACTTGGTTGCCACAGTCCAGAGAGAGAGAGAGGGACTGTGAGTCCTTCTGTCTGGAGCCTTCTTGGCTCAACCCCAATCCTTACCCTGCCCCTTGGGACTGTTTGAACACATCGTGGCTAGTTTGTGACAACTGGCACCTGAACAGGGACATGAGTACCGAGAATTAGTAAAAAGGAAAAAGGAGACATCTCGTTAAAAGGTAAGTGGAGCAGCATTAAGTAATGGGAAACCAAGGTGGAAGAGAGCTTTCTGCTTAATCACTAATATGCATGATAAAACAGAAGGAAATTAAATTGCCCCAGTCGCAAATGAAGAAATTTTTTAAATTTATTGAAGAGATATACCCTGGATTTCTAAAAGATGGGACAGTTAATGCTGTAACCTGCCAAAAAGTAGGACAACCAATACAAAATTTCTATGTTGGAAATGGTCCAGAAAGAGTTCCATTTATGCTTTTGGTCTCTGGTCTTTAATAAAGGACTGCTTAGATCCCAGAACTGAGCATGAGAAATGGCCTGTGACTGAGAAATGGCCCCAGAGGCTGAGAAAAACAAAGAAACAGAACAGGAAAATAAAATCTTGGTAACCACAGCAGGGAATGATGATCTACCTCTAGCATAGGAGGAGACATTAGAAGATGAGCCTGCAGAGTACCACTAAAAAAATGGGGTTTAACAACAACTGTGTCCCTGCCTAGGTTGTATCCAGCACTAGAGACTTTAAAAATTACAGAAAAACCTGAGATAGTTAAAAAGGAATCAAATGCAGTCATACATACAGAACTTAGAAAATAAAATAAAGAAATTGGAGGCTGAAAAAATAATGTACCCATCTTGTATTCTCCCTGTACATGTCTTAAAGCCTGCTAATCCTCATACTATCAAGACACAGTTATCAGAAATTCAGACTCCTATGGAACAGTCTGTGGAGCACTTGAGACCGATAGAAAAGGAAGTAGAGCCATCTGTTGCACCTAGGCCTTGTTTAGTATTCCCAGTCCAAGAAATGCCCCATCTTAATGATCCAGGTCAGGTCATCAGGATGCACGGGCATTTCTCTTTTAAACAAATTAAAGAATTAAAGACTGCAGTATCTCAATATGGACCAACAGCTCCTTATAGTATGGTCCTCTTGGAAGGACTTAGTAAGGAAATTCTAACTCCAAATAATTGGAGGTTGTTAGCCCAAGATTTTCTGGCCGGAGGGGATTATTTACTGTGGAAATCAGATTGGCATGAGAAATGTAAGAGAGTAGTGGCAGCCAATGCTAGAGCTAACAATGGAATAACTTATGAAATGTTGTTGGGAGATGTTCCTTATGCAGAAACTGTTGCTCAGATAGTTTATCAGCCAGCAGTGTTTTTTCAAGTATCAGCCCAGGTCATAATAGCTTGAGAAAGCTAAAATCAGGAAGTCAGTCCGTTACTTTGTCTAATATTAGATGGGCTAGATGAGCCATTTTCAGATTTTGTGCATCACCTTTTAACTACTGCAGGGAGAGTGTTAGGAGAATCTGAGGACTCTATGTTACTGGTAAAACAGTTGGCCTATGAAAATGCCAATTCAGCATGCCAGGTGGCAATTCAGCCCTGGAAGACTAAAGGAAATTTGCAGGATTATATTCCATGTGTGCTGACATAGGAACAGGCTGTAATATATAAATAACATAATAATAAAATATATACTAGTAATAATAACATATATAATATATAATAATAATAATAAATATAATTAAATAATAAACAATATACTAATAAATACATCACTTATTAATAGTATTAATAGTATTATTGCTATTGGTAATTAATAGTAATAATAGTATATGTAATATAATAATAAATATATAATAAAAATATAAATACTAAATACAAATAATATATAAATATAGGAATTCTCATATTTTTTATTAAGAAAAAATCTGGAAAGTAGTACTTATTACAAGACTGGAATAGATATAAATGGAAGATCCTGCTTCAAGCATGGCTAATAGTCTTACCTTATGTCGGAAATTTGTCTCCTTGGCTTTAAAGCATACTAGAGAAATATTTCCACTAGTTTATATTATTCATTATATGGATGACATCTCATTAGCCTGCTTATATGAACCTCAATTGTTCCAAGCATTTGCACATATGCAAATTAGCTTAAGTGCTAATCTGGGGGCCAAGGACATGTTTGTGTTTTCCCACAGGATGCTGAAGGAGCATGCTGGTTGCCAGAAAGATTGGTATGGCAAGTGGAAGATGTGCCTGACAAGCCAGATGATGATAGTGATGATGATAATGTGTGGAAACCTCGGATGCTCTGCATACATGGTGTAGAGAGTTCTGTTGTGAACTGGTTGGACAATGCGACTTGTCTTTCATCTGGACTATATAGTATACAAGGACTGGACATCCTCAGAGCCTCAGAGAGAATTATGGAAAGTAGCAGCTCTGGGCGAATTAAATGCACACTTGCAAATTCCCTGTTCCAAATTTTTATGATGATTTTGATAGAGGAATACAGTACACTAGTAGCTGTTTTCCACATCCTTGTGAAAAGATGACTGATTGTTCTCCTAACTGCTTTAAACCCACTTTGTTCTGTGCTCCTTTCCCTTATGCATTTTTGACTAGAAATGTAACTATTTTTATGGATGCTAATGGATGTAACATAAGTTACTATGATGGTAATGTATCCTCTTGTCATGCTAATGACAGTAAGGCTAACACAATAACTTTGATAACTCAACCACCTTTTGTTATAATCCCAGTTAATGTAACTAATGAATGGTATCATGGTTAACTATTATGAAATTGTGCTCATTGTTGGCTAGATGTAAGAGAGCTGTAGGCATTATTATTATGGGAATTATAGCTTTAATTGCTGCTCTTTTAGGAGGCAGGGTACCTGCTGTAGTTCTTACAGAAGCAGTGCAAACTGTTTCCTATGTAAATACTTTAGCGCCAATGTAGCCAAGATTTTGCATACACAGAATATTAATCATACATTGAAAGATAGGTTATCAGTCCTATATGATACTGTCCTAATGTTAGGAGATCAGTTTCAAGCTTTGCATATTCTAACTAGTTTAAAGTGTCATGCAGAATATGTTCAGTGTATGTGTTACTGTTACTTATAATGCATCTATGTATGGATGGGATAGAGTTAAACGGCATCTACTCAGTGTATGGTCACATGCTAATTTATCTTTTGCTTTGCTTGAGTTGCACAGGTATATTTTAGACATGCACAATGCACCTCATTTGTCATATGATATTGATCTAGCTGTCCAGGACATTGCTGCTCAGGTGCCCAAATTGACTCCTCATTGGTCTGCCCAAATTGACTCCTCATTGGTCTGATTTCTTCAGCTGGATAAAATCTATTTTTACTGTAGGAGGACTTCTTTTACTAATGATATTCTGTTTTCCCTATATCATCCATAACCTGCTGCAAACTGTAAATACTATGACAGCTGAACTCTATTTCCTTAAGGTTCGCCACCCAAATCCACTATGAGCACTGGCTAACCAATGATGGGTAAAATTCAGAGCACTCAGTGTTCAACCTAAGACAGGTCTTGCAAATGGTTGCGTGTCCCCATGATGGGTAAGACACTGCAGGCATTCTGAACAACCTAAGACAGGCACAGTACTCTCTCAAATTAAAAAAAGGAAAAGGGGAAAATGTCAGGAGCTGTGTGTGTGCTCATCTATTTCTGACTTGCTTTGATAAGTTGTCAAATATTTGCCTAATTGGTTACAGAGAAAAAAGGCAGTATGACCTTGACCATCTAAAAAGTAATCTTTGTGGAATGCTTCTTTCAGGTCACACTTTGGCCAAACTTGAGCAGTCTCAAACAAAGCTTGTCTCCTGGTAAAGATATGCTTGTGACCATGTGACCCTGCATCAAAACTCCTTTTGCTAACAGTTGCTTTCTATAAAAGTCTAATACTGAATAAACTTAGTTGCCACAACCCAGAGAGAGAGGCTGTGAGTCCTTCTGTCTGGAGGTTTTTTGACTCAACTCCAAACCTTACTGTCCCCTCAGAATCATTCAATCATGTTGCGGCTGGCTCACGACAGCTTTTCTTTAGTTGTTCTTCCATTGATCTATTGTTATACACACTACATAGTTTTTTAAATTTCATTTTCACTCCTCAGTTCATTTATTTTTATTTTGTATTTCCTTCTCCAACTTTTCCACTTTTACTTTGAAATCTTTCAGTGTTTTCATTATGGTGGTTCTGAATTATTTTTCAGTCAGGTAGAAATAGTCTTCTCTGCGTATGCTGCTGATTTCAGTAAGTTAATTTTCTGTGGTGTATTATTCCTTGGAACATTCACTTGATTATTCATAGTTTTCTGCCATTCTATTGCCTTCGGGTTTATTTTGCCCATGATAACCTTGTAACACTGATGCTGATCGGTACAATTTCTTGGAGATTGTGCCAACTCATGGATGTATCTGTCTAGTGACTTGGCTCTTGTGGTTGGTGTTTAGGGGTAGTGATGAATATCCCTGCCACTACCTCTTCAGCTCCTTTCAACTGAACACTTGCTAATGGCAGGCTGGGCTCTGGACACTGTTAACCAATTATTTTGTGCTATTAGTATTGAATATGTAAATCCCCATGTTTTCCATATGTGCTTGTGACTTTCAATTTGCTGATGTTGGTGGGCAGGGTTCCCAGGTTAATTCTATGGCAGGACAGGCTTGACTGTGGGTCTTTCTGAAGCTCTTGCCTGGGCATTCTTCAGTTGTGGCAAATGCTGACGAGAGCTATGATTTGCCCCAGGATCTCCTGTCTTTATAACCCTCACTGTATGGGTGGGACCCCTGACCTTGACCTGGAGTAGTGTGGTGTCCTGTGCGATAGACTGCTTTTATGAGCACAAGGTGGAAATCGGTCTACTTTGAAGTGCCAGTGTGCTGAGTGGAGTGAACATCTGATTCAGATGTTAGTTCTCTCTAGGTTGTGGACCTCAAGGTGGAGTCATTGGATTTAGTGAGTTGCTCCTCCCTAGATCAATCTTTTTGAAGTTATGGCTCCAGTAAAAGTGAGAAAGAGAAAGAAAAAGGAGAGAAAAAGGGAAGTGGGAAAGAAAAAGAATAAAAGGGGGAAGAGAGGAATGGAAGGACAATTAAAAAATGAGCAGTGATAAAAGGAAAAGAAAGAAGTAAAGGGAGAGAGAAAAAATGAAAAATAAGGAAAAAAGATAGTAAAGATAGGGAATGAGAAAAATGAAACAAAAGAAACAAAAAAAGAGAGACAAACAGAAAAAAAAACCACAACAAACATATACACAAAGGGTATGGAAGAAATGGGAGTTTTTCTGTGTCTTCCCAGTTGCTTTTCTGTTTGAGGGGAGGGACATTCCTCTCCTGAGTTGTCTGCCCTTTTCAGCTGAGCTTAGTTGCTTGAGCATGTCTGTATGGATGGGCTCTCCCTGACTGGATGAGTTAGCCTTCCCAGTAAAAACTTTTACCCTCCCTAGCTGAGTTTTTTGGACTAATTCAGGAAGTAGTTACGGGGGTTAAAGATTTCTTCTTACCTGGAAGTGGCAGCAGTGGTAACATGCAGTCTCAATCCCCTGAGTTCCCCAGCAACCAAAGTGTCCCCAGTTGAAGTCAGCCAGTGTCAGGGCGGGAGGTGATAAAGATTACGGCAGTGATCTCATCTGGCAGTGGTTGCCTTCTCCAGCAATGTGTTAATAATGGTCAATATGGTGAGTGGCTCCAGAGGAGCTGGAAGTAGTCACAGTGCTGGTATGCAATTTCAATATCCTGAGTCCTCCCAGCAACCAAGGTATCCTCAGTTGGAGTTAGCTCTTATCAGATTTGGAGGCAATGATGATGATAATAGTGATGATGGCTGGGATCTCAGCTACCTGTGGGTGCCTTCTCTGTAGTGCTCTAATGACTGATGTGGTAGCTGGTTCCAGAGGAGCTGCCATTTTCTGAGTCACCTTGAAGCTATGACCTTAACATGGGCAGTGTTAAAATTTAGGCATTGCCATTAGCTGTGTCTGAAAAACACAGGGGCCTAAACCAAATAAGGGTACTTCTTTCTTTTACTTTGTTGCAAAACCCAGGTGAGGAAAAGAAAACGGATCACCAGGAGAGTGTGTGAGGAGCTTCTGGTTTTCAAGAGAAGAAAAAAAATGTATGTGGGGGGAGATAAAGAGAGAAGAGCAGAGACTGGGATAGACAGACTTTTGGTAAGGGAGAGACATGAGAAAGGTGGACTGGTAAGAGTAGCTCAAGTGACCAAGGTGGATGGAATCTCCTTGGAAGAGTGAGCTGGTGATGGCAAAGAGCCATGGTCAGAGAGTGGCCAGCAGAAGAGTAGCCAGTGTGGAGAGTGTGGCATGGCATCAAGCAACAAGGTGCCATGGAAAGCTGGTAGCTGGATATGGCGAGTGATTTGAAAAGTTGATTTGTGCATCAGCAGTTGTTGAAAAGTTTGAAGAGCTTTGGAAAAGAAGAGTAGCTCAGAATGCTGGAAAGAAGAAGCAAAGAGGAGACGCTGGAGAAAGACAGGACTTTGCAGAGTGCCTACCTCAGGTTTGGAGGGGCAAAGGGGAACCCTCATGGACATGTGTCTTTGGGACCTTTGGGACTATCAATGGTTACAGGGTTAAGATAATTGCCATTTGTGACTTTAAGTATTTTTTGTTTTCCTGGTAGATGGTCAGAATCTGAAATAATCTGAGCATCAGAAGCTGCATTTTAAAAATGCCACTTTTTCCCTTTGGCTTGTTGCTTAGAGGTATCTGCCCCCTTTGCACAGGTTTTCAATCTGATGCCTTTGGGCCTTTGTTCTCCATTTTTTTGTCTTTGTGTGTGTGCTGTGCTGACCTGTTGTAAGATTTCTAGGATTTTTGTATTGGTATGTTTTTCCTGTTTTTAGACTTTTTTAAGGAGAGTGATTGCTTTCAGTCTCTCTGTTCTGCCATGTTTTAGGGGTGTCCGTAAGAATTTTTTAAGTGAGCATAATATGTATATGCTTTAACGGTACAGATTTCTGAAAATTCTGTAGCCAGGAGTCATATTAAAAGCATAACTACCCCAACTCCCTGTAATGCCTTTTGAGCTCCATTCTACTGTTTCTTACCACAAGGAAATGACTTGCAGCAACCTATATTAATTTCAAGTTTGACAAACATTTTAAAGTTTGATGATATAGAGATGACAAGATTAGGAGGCATGTTCTCTCCTTCACAACTGCAATTTATTCAGACATTGTTGTTCTTAGTTTCTTAGTCTTTCTTTATATCATTAACTTCTTAATCTGTTTAATACAACTTCCACTGAATAACAACTAGTTATATTAACTAGTTGTAATTCTGCCAACCAATATTTTCTATTGTTCCTGGATGTAAAATAAGCTTGCTCCTAGCAGTGACTGTTAATCTTGATATGCAGTGTCTCTTAAATCCAATTCTATGCCACCTAACAAATGGATCTTGGCTTAAAACATCCTTTTCAATGCCACCTTATTTTGTATTCATGTCCATTCTTTTTGTTACTTTGCTGATGGAAATAGAAATTTTTGTCAATTGCAAATATATTTAAAGCTCCCCACAAAAGTAATAAAATGGAAATTGTATCTCTGATGCATCTCTGAAAGTATCTAGCACAGATTATATATTTTAAAAAGCTACTTTCTTTCCTATGTACTCAAATAGTTTTGCTTATCCTCAAAATAATCACTTTAGAAAACTTGTATAGAGAATAAAGATTAGTTTAGTCCTTCATAAAAAATTAATTGTCCTTTTGCTTATTCTTTAATGGTTACAAATAAAATATGTGACATTTTAATATCTGCAGATTAATTACATTAAAATGTTTTCCAATTAGCAAAATCCTGTGGTGTCTTACACTTTAATAAGATAAACAAAGTGAAATGAACTTGTGTACCTGCTGGCCTACACCAGATATTTCAGTATGGTAGCATTTAACTAGAGTCTTCCCATTTCCATACTCCACGTCATATGGTATCCCACAGTTTGCTGGAGTTAAAATTCTTTTACCCCAGATTGTGCCAATGTGCCCCCATAAAATACTCTGAGTGGCCTCCATTTTTTACATCTGTAGAAGTAGAGAAGAAGGCCAAAAACTGGCATGTGTCTTCAAAAATCATTTCTGACTTAGTAGATACCAAAATGAAATTGTTTTCTTTTTGTATTATTTTTAATGAGGTAACAATCACAATGTTGCATATGATTTGGGGATATAGCTCCCTACATTACCATATGTATGTCACACTACCACACTGACCATGAAGATACCCATAATCCTCCACCATAGTCCATCTTGAGTGACAGTCTTCCACCTTTCTCCAATGCTTCCCTTCTGGTAGATCCAGTCTGCTGTCAAATATCTAGGTTTTGTTTGATTTTGATTTTCTTTTTCTTTGTTTATATTACACTTAAATGAAATCATCCAATTTAAAGAGCCAGACTGCAAGGAACGAGGGAGGACAGCAAGAGAGAGTGACTCAGCCAAGGAGGCTGGGACTGAATGGAAGTATGCACCATCCAGCAAGTTTAATGCATCCCACAACTCTATTTAAAGAGTAAAGAGAATGGTTATGACTAGTCAAACAAGAGAAAGAAGTGGTTTAAGCAAAATTAGATTAGGTAAAACATTACTTCCTGTGGGATACCTGGGGCCAGAGTATCTCTTGCTGTTATCTCTTAAGGAATGTCACTTAGGGTTAATACTAGAGGAATGGGGACACTGCTGCCTACCGGAGGTCAATCATGCCATTCTTTTTTTTTTCCCAATAATTCACTTAATTAATTAATTTTTTAAAATTTATATGTAAATTTCACATCTTTGCAATCCCAGGGATTTGCCCCCCCTCTTTTCTCCCTCCCCCCTTTCCCTTCTGTCCATTGTTGTGTGCTTCAGTTTGGTGCTCAGCCTGTTTTGTCTTTTCCTCATGGCTTTTATTTACTTTTTTTTTTCTTCATTATGTCCCATATATTAGTGAGACCATTTTCCTTCTGTCTTTCTCTTTTTGACTTGTTTCTGCTAGTATGATTCCTTCTAAGTACATCCATGTTGTCAAGAAGTCATCTAATTTGTCATTCTTAATTGATGAGTAGTATTCCATTGTGTATAAATACCACATTTTTTTCAACCAGTCATCCGTTTTGGGACACTTGGGTTGCTTCCATGTCCTTGCAATTATAAATAGTGCTGTTCTGAAGACAGATACGAGTGAAATGGAGTTTTCTTCATTCACAGCATGAGTCCCGACTAGTTTCAGCTCTCAGCTCCCAACAATCTGGTATTTACTTTTCTCCTTCTGGCTTATTTTGTTCAGCATAATCCCCTCCACTTCCAACAATGTCATTGAGCATTCATCTTTGTATAGCTAGTTTTTCACTAAGAATGTACCATATCTTCTTATATATGGTATCTTTTTAATACACTCATGTTTTCTTGGGGAACTTAAGTTGTTTCCAAAACTTAGCTACAGTAAATAACACAGGAATGAACAAAGGAATATATATACATCTTGTATATCTATATCTATATCTATATCTATATCTATCTATCTATATCTATCCATCTATCTATCTATCTATCTATCTATCTATCTATCTATCTATCTATCTATCTATCTATCTACCTTTGTATTAGAGTTCTCTGTTCTTAGACTATATACTTAAAGAGTGGGATTACTGGATTGTTAGGCAAATATATTTTTAATATTTTGAGAAACTGGCATACTTTTTCCATAGGAATTGGAGAAATCTACATTCCCACCAACAGTGTACAAGGGTTCCCTTTTCTACACATCCTTTCCAACATTTGTTGCTCAATTTTTTTGACCTGGGCAATTCTCACAGCAGTGAGGTCATAACTTACTGTAGTTTTGATTTGCTTGTCATTGAAGACAGATGGTAATGAGCATTTCTTTCATGTGCATGCTGATCATCTGTACATCTTTGTTGAAGAAGTATCCATTTAGCTCTTTTGCCCATTTTTAAATATGGTTATTTATTTTCCTGTTGTCAAGTTTCATGAATTCTTTGTAGATTATGGATTGAGATATCCCCTTTTAGGATGTGTGTTGTGAAAATATTTTCTCCCATTCACTGCATTTTTTTGTTTCAATGACAGTTTCTTTCACTATGCAGAAATTTTTAGGTTGATGTAGGTTCATTTATTTTTCCCTTTATTTCTCTCGCTATTAGGATCGTGTCTCCAAAGACATCTCTGAAACCAATGCTGTGAACTGTTTATTTATATTTTTCTTCTGTATATTTTATGGTTTCAATTCTTGAATCAAGTTTTTATCCATTTTAAGTTAATTTTTATATATGATGTAAGAGCATGGTCTAGTTCCATTCTTTTGTATAGACTGTCCAATATCCCCAACATTTTGCTAAAAAAAACTTTCTCCATTTTCAAAATAAAATTATTATCTTCACTCAGAGAAGGCTCTTCCCCCTAGCACTTAAGTGAAAATATACTAAAAGGTATCTTTTAATTCTTGTTTGCAGTGCATTTGTACTAAACTCCTTTATCTGCCTCTTATTCCAGTATCTCATATGATCAGTGCCACAGTTTTAATTTAACTTATTTATTTATTGCCAAAAACTTGGCTAATTATCTTCAAATAAATATAATTTTCAGAGGCAGACTCTTTAATAATGCTATCATTTTTACATCTATACCATGGAAAAAATAAGAATCTTAGAAGGAGGCTAAGATTTTTATAACATTGTTAGCAACTGACAAGCCTTGAGTTTTTCAGTTTCACTAGCCAGTCATTGTTTTGTTTCGTTATCTTTACTGATGCTAATTGAATACCCTCTTGATCTTTGATCTTCTCAATCTCTCAAATAGTGATTGTATAAATATGAAGGCAGCAGGACTCTATGGCTAGTTAGAAGTCAAGGAAGTTGAGACCATAACTTGAAAACAATTAAACTTTTTCTAACTTGCACCTTCTTTTCTTTCACTAACCACTGACAGACTTTGTACCTCTGTTCCAGGACATCTGTTTGTCTCTTACTCTACTTATACTGGGCTCTCAAAGATCTTGTCATTTTATTTTTCTCTCTTTTTTTAAAAAATTTATTTATTTATATATATTTCACATCATTTCCGTTCCTGGGGGTCACCCACTACCTCCCCTTCCCACCTGCTCCAGCTGGTCCCCATTCTCCCCTTGTGCAGTTTCATTTGGTTGACCATATATTAGTGAGACCATTTGGTTTCTGTCCCTTTCTATCTGGCTCGTTTCTGCTAGAATGATTTCTTCTAGGTACATCCAGGTTTCCATAAATTCATCAAATTTGTCATTTTTAATTGATGAGTAATATTCCATTGTGTATATGTACCA
>PVHY01020139.1:0-26096 GCA_004024945.1 Uropsilus gracilis | reverse complement strand
ACACCCCCCCCCCCTTTCAGACTGTGAAATGAGAGTGAAACTTTGGGGGCTGGGGGCCGGGTAATGGAGGATGTCAGGTGGTTTTCACAAGTGACACTTGATTGTCAGCTCTCGTGTTCCAGGAGGACAAGTGGGCTGGCAGGTCGGTAAGCTTGTCCTGCAGAACCCAGCCCAGATTCCCTCTCCTAAACCTTGCCCTAACCCTTGTCCAGGGGAAACAGGAAATAGAGTGTTTGAGCATGGGTGCCCATGGGAAGCATCCTCCTGCAACCAGTGACCACAGAGAAGCTGCCCTAGAAACAAGAGCCCATTTGCTTTGCTTCCTTCTCTCATGACTGTGGGGGCAGGGTGAATGCTGAGCTCACCGGTCAGTACCCTTGGGCCACTGGCATGTGGGAGAGAGCCAAGCTGAGTTGTCAGGGTAAGAACTGAACCATAGTTTGCTGGAAAAAGAAAAAAAAAATAACCTTTGGAAAATGTATACATTCACTCATGATGATTATTTTAATAGCAAAAAGGTAGGGTATTCCTGGCCCAGGAAAACTAAGCCTTTCTTTACTTCAGGACAATTACCTTCAGCTGCCTTGGGGCATTTAGGAGGAGGGTGTGGGACCATGTTGTTTTTCTTGTCACCGTAAGTGTTGTAAAAGAGCTTGAGATAGCCAGGGCAGCTTGCTGCCCTCCACCTGCAGACACCGGGCGTCTAGACAGAATCCTTGGCTCTGACTGTGTCTGCTGCTTCAGGGCACTACAGGCTTGATTGCTGGTATCCGAGTGGTGTCTCTGCTCCTTCCCTGCACAGGGCTCCTGGACTCCGACAGCCCCATCTGCCTCCCATACCAGACCCTAGTCTCCACAGTGGGAAGCATGGTGTTCAATGAGGGTGAGGCTCTGCGGCTCATTGAGATCCTCTCCGACAAGGCTGGCGTCATTCAGGACACCTGGCACAAGGTGGGCTGCCCTCCCCCTGTCACACTCATGACCACTGTATCTGGCCAAAGCAGTTTTGCCCTCTTGCCTTTTCCTCTTGAGGTGAAGGGCTTGTCTGGTCTTGGGGCTCCTGCTGGCCCTGGGAGCTGTCCATCGGGCTGTCACCCCTGACCTGCCAAGCTGCACACGGTTCACAGGACATCCTCCATATTCCCCTCTCTGCTCACCTGCCCAGACTCAGGCTGCGTTAGTCCCCTGCCAGTGCTTTGGTTTCTGCTGCAGCCCACTTTGGCTATCAGAGACCAGGAGAGGGAGGGCTCTGTGTAGCAGGGACTTGGGAGTAGCACACAGGGTCTGGGGCCCAAATGATCTGTGGTCAGGGCTCAGGGTACAGAAGGAATGTGCAGGGAATCCGACAATGCCTCTGTAGCGCCTTTCTCTAATTTCCCTCCTGCTTTCTGTGCGGGCTCAGAGGCTAGTACTCACTCTCCCCTGTGCGACATGTTTATTTTGGAATAGTAGATCATTTTGCTGGAGAATTTTGTGGTACTTTTGTGATTGGGGATTTTTGGGGGTCCTGAAAGTCAGACTGGTGGACTCTTAAGTCAGTAGGAGCTGCTTTCCTCCTGCCCTCACCAATGTTGACATGAAATTCTCACCCAGTGAACCTTGAGGTGGTATTCTGAGTCTGGCTCACTGGAGGAGGTAAGGATGATCATGCTTTCAAGAAGAGAGACTGGGCCTCAGCTCAGGCCACTGCCCCCTGAATATACTTCCTCTTAGTGGCCTGCAGGCTGACTAAGGAATGAGTCTGATCCAAAAACAATGGATAAGAGTCTTTGGCCACCATTGACTAACTTAATGGGAAGCCCCACACTTCTAAAGAGCCAAAGCTTTTGGCCCCTTTGTACACCAGGCCAAGAATTCCAGTTGCTGCTTCTGTTTCTGCTCAGGGTCACTCTGGTGAGGGGGACAGACCAGTGTCCATCCCCTCTGTTAATGAAGCTCTGTTGGACATTTTTAGGCCACTCAGAAGGGAGATCCTGTGGCAATTCTGAAACGCCAGCTGGAAGAGAAGGAGAAGCTACTGGCCACAGAGCAGGAAGATGCAGCTGTTGCCAAGAGCAAACTGAGAGAACTCAATAAGGTACAAATGAACCCTCATCCTGTCCCAAGACCACCCCCCACTCATATACCCCGGGGTGGGGTGGGGGGTGGTGGTGGGATTGCAGCCAGTACCCTTGCGAATATGGGGTCAGCCTGCTTGCTGCTGCTGCTGCTGACTCTGACTGCCACGAGGATCTGCACCATGTTGAGAGCCTGCCCACTTGTGGCAGTCCCTTCTTGATGAGGGGGATCCTCTTCTGTTTTTCTGTTCCTGCTTTCCTGTTTCCTGTGAGACTACTTGGACATGAAATGGGGCATTAGGATCCTTCATTGTGAGGATGGGCCGGAATATCACTGATTGGTTCCATCATGATGGACTGTTATTCTTAGGGTACACACCTGGAAAGGAGGATGCACACAATGATAAAAAATTTTCTTGAGTTTAAACAGAAACCATGGTGGGGGATTAGAGATGGAGGGGCTGCTTTTCTCCTCTGATGTCAGTGGCACTTTCTTGCAGGAAGTTCCTTGTTCCTGGTGTAAACTGATGACCCAACACTGCACATCTGTCCTCGGCGAATAATAGTTGACAGTGGGCTAATGATGTGGGGACCGGCTGGGCACTATTTGGGATGTTAGACATGTTCTGCCCCCTGTCAGAACTCACTGGGTTTCTCCCCTGCCTCACACCTTCTGAGGAATAAGACCTGTATTCCATTGTACTGGCTGGTCCTGCTCTGTTTGAAAGCTCTTGCATACGCCATGTTTATCTGCTTCTGTTAGAGCAGTGGGCACAGAGGGATAGCCTGAGCCCTGGAATGTCTTATGCCATTGGTGCTGCACCCCTTCTTCTGGGCCTTTCTCTCTGCTCCTCAAAGAAGTAGAAGTGAGGTAGCCTGGGTTTCTAGCCTAAATTGAAAGGACTTGGGTCTAAGCTAGCTGGGAAACATATTTTCTGGGAGTCGGCAGAATCTAAGTGTCCACTGGATGGTTATTACTCTTGGTTCATACTCAGCAAAAGGAAGAAAAGAGAAAGCAGGTTCCTATGCCTTCCCAAGAGCTTAGTAGTCTTTCATCCAGTGGGCCCTTGTCCTCTTGCAGGATGGACCAGAGCTGGCCTTCGTGAACAGCATCCTGGGTTGAGCGTTAGCTATTGTGATGTCTGGAGCCACTCCCCTGCACCTGGGTGCTCATATGCTGTCTCTACTTTGACAGTAGTAGTGTGACAGAGATCATGAGCATTTACACCGTGGAATGTGACATCACCACAGCTCAGCTCCCCTCGTCCAAACTCACTCACAGCACAACACTGGGAATCTGTTGTTTTAGAGAGTCATTCTTATGTAACCTCTTCCTGAACAGAGAAGTCCTCACAAACATCTGTCGACCCCCAAATAAAGCTCGAGGGAGAGGAAATGGGAGTGAGTGGTGATGGCATCCTGGGTGTTTCCTGTGCCTGCCCCTTTGAATTTAGGATGGGCTGGGGGTGTGATGAGTGAATAGATATAGCCTCAGATAGTGACAGGGCCTATCTCTTCCCCACTTCAGGTCCTGGAGCTACTATGGACGGGGGTGCATCCTGTCAAAGGAGGCCCATAATGCTGCTCCTCTCGCTGGGCTTTTGCTGCTCTTTCTCCTGGTGGCCATATGAAGTGTTCTCTAAAACCATAGGAAGCTGACCCAGGAGACCCTCCCAGATCTTGGTTCCTTTCCAGTCTCCTATTGTCAGAGGCTGTCTTGCAAGCTACTTTCTCCTTCCTGAGGCATGAAGTCCTCATGGGCTTCCCGAGTCCAGCTACCAAGGTGGTCCTGTGAGCTCTGGGCTTTTGATCTTCTAACCTAAGTCTGAGCCCCTCAGCTGTAGTTTACCCATTGATAAGCCATATCTTCCTCTCTCCTCTGGCACTATCTGCTGCTTATTAGCCTCAGATACTCTTCCTTGCTTTACGGACTGGCAGTGTTCTCCTCATTCTTGAAGATGCAATTTGATCTTTCTTCTTTGACAAGCATTCTGGAGCTCCCATTTTCCTGCCCAGCAAGGGCTTGTCTTTGCAGTTATATGTCATCTTACCTGTCACCTGGCCACATATTTAGCCTAGACAGCCATCTATGAGCAAGTGGCCGCTGAGCCCCAAAGCGGACTACCAGCTAAGAAGGAGTTCTAGATGGCTTGAGCAGCCACTGTCATTGCTCCCTGTGCTCCTGGGATCCCTAATGCTGGGTCCCTGCAGTTCTCTATTGAGAGTGTGAGCAGTGCTGGCATGTTGACTTTATTCTGGTCTCCTAGCCCAGCACTGTTGCAGAAGGTTAAGTGAGAAACTAAATTACTGAGATGCTGAATGTTCCTCTTAGTCCCCACATGAGCAAGTGACACTGAGAGAATTTCTATTCTCTGAGAGTTCCCACCACATCTTTTTGTCCTTATAGAGAAGTTTTATAGTAGCCACAGAGAATTTTGGTGGATTCATTTTCTTGGGGTCTGTGGCAGAGGCATGATTGGATGCAGGGAATGTTTAAATCAGCTGCTGGATCTTGGCCTCACACGTGGATGAAGTTTTTGCACGGTTGAGTGCAAAGACCAGTTGAGGCACCAACTGCAGGACTTTACTAGGCTGGAATGCCCCGATTGCTCCATTTTGAACCCAAGAGTCTTTGTGCATGAGGAATCCAGGCAGGACCTGGTGGCATAGCCAGGAGGGTGCAGCCCTTCTAGAAAACCATCCTTCCATCATCATCTTACCAGGGGTCTGAGGCTTTTCTCCAGGGGCTGTATCCTGGGAAGATTACTCTGGGAGAACAGACTCTGAATTCTTGTATTCAAGGAATCCAAGGCTTGTCAGAGCCATGAATGCCAGCAAAGTTGCCCTTACCTTACTTTCTTAGAGGCCATGGGTCCTGTCGAGGAGTACAGTTCTCGTCATTCCTGGTTTTTGGACCCTTATGGGCTCACATAACCTAGGTTCAGCACCGTCCTGCTACTTATATCAGCTCCCCAGGCATAGATAATCTTCTCAGGGTTTACTGAATTCAGCTTTAAAGTGAGGATCATGACCTTTGTTTTACTAAGAGGATTGACTGAGATGCCTGCTTATCTCTATGTGGACTATAAGATCCACAACTCCTTCAGTTTCTGTAGCTACTCAATGAGACCTTTCCCAATATGCCCCCTCAAGCTCCTGTAGGCTCACCCAGACAGAACCTGGAAGATGATTGCCTTTGAAAAGTAGGGCCAGTGGGTCCCAGGTGGTCCCAGGGTACCTAGGCACATAGAGCAGCTCTATTACACATTGGTCACCTGATCAACCCAGCCCTTCCCCTTGCTTCTGGTTTGCTGCCATCTTAGGCAGAATGGACATATTGGTCCTTTGAGATGGGTCTCCCTGGTAGCCCTGGGTGGGGAAAGGTGAGAATTTCCCACTTTTCTGCTCTAGTGCCCAAGATAGGAACAGACAAGGCCTTGGATCTTATGGGATGTTGGCATTATGGCCACTCAAGCCAGCTGGGCCAACACCAAGGAGGTCCCACTGGACATGGAATACTCTCCCCTTCCTCACTGTCACCCCTGCTTTATCATCATGGCCCCCATCCCTGAGCTTTAGTGACGTGAGCAGTCCCAGCCATCAAGGCTCTCTTCCTTGTCAGTCTGACAAAGGCACTCAGGTAGAAGAGCATTCCTAGATGTCCGTGACAGAGCCAAGCTGGGTGTTGTAACACCAGCAAGCTTAAACTATGTCCCTGGGGAGCACGATGTGTTTATGCAGCTCCTGCCTGTGTCTGCCACCTCCACAGCGCCCAAGACCTGATATGGAGTCCTCTGCCTGTTAAACCAACAGTTTTCCAGGGGCCCTTTTCTTCCTCCTGCTTACGCTCTGCTGGGGCTGCCTTGGATCTAAAAACTCAGCCAGTAAAGGCCTATCTGATTCAGCTTTCAGCTCCTCCCAGCCTCCAGTGAGGCTCTGGGTTGTCCTGATCTTGGTCCCATCTGATAATTCCCTATTCCTACCTGCCTAACCAGCATCTCTGCTCTCTGCCATTTTGCCAGGAATTGGCAGCAGAGAAGGCCAAAGTAGCGTCTGGGGAGGCCAAGGTGAAAAAACAGCTTGTCGCCCGGGAGCAGGAGATCACCGCCGTGCAGGCACGCATGCAGGCCAGCTACCGGGAGCACATGAAAGAGGTGCAGCAGCTGCAGGGCAAGGTGAGAAGCAACTCTGGACCATAGGCGGGGTCGAGTCACACCCAGAAGTAGCTGAGGATGCTCGCAGGTGGGTGGGGGCCTGCAAGTTCTGCTCTGCTCTGTAGGGTATCTGGTCATTTGGCATCAGGTGGCCTACCGTACGTGCTTACTGTAAAATATATTTTAATAACAGCCTGGTTCCAAGTGACCAGCCCTGTGGCCATTACCTAGATGTCCAGTGACCCTGGAGAAGCTCTCCAGTGTGGATTTTCACCTGACCGCAGTAGCCATTGCCCTCTACCTGATCTAGAACCTGCAGTCAGCTCAGGGTAGGCTCTGTCATGGAGCTCGTGGGAACAGGAAGCAAATAATTGGGGCCTTTGACTTGTGCCGTGTGCTTTGCCTCAGAGCAGTCCTCCCAGTGACTGGCAGGCAGGGTGCACGGAACCCATAGGGGACCCTGACCCGAGAGCTCAGCCGCTTGAGGCAGACACCTGAGGCAGAGGAGAGAAGGGAGTCCTGTGGTGGGAGGTGACCTGGGTTCCAAGCCCCTGCTGCTGGAGCTGCGCAGTTTTTTTTTTTTTTGGGGGGGTCCTCCCCCACTTATAGAGAAGGCAGAGGCCTCAGGGGTTCTGCCTGCAGAGTGTATCCTCACTGACCTCAATCCAGAACTTGGCTCTTTGTGCAGCTGAACCACTCTAATGGCCGTCCATGCCTTTTCAGATCCGGACTCTTCAGGAGCAGCTGGAGAATGGTCCCAACACGCAGTTGGCTCGGCTGCAGCAGGAAAACTCCATCCTGAGGGACGCCTTGAACCAGGCCACAAGCCAGGTGGAGAGCAAGTAAGTTTTAGGTCCTGGTAGGACCTTGTGACAGTACATCCTTGGGTGTCTAGAGCTGGGAGGGTCCCTGAGGTTTTCGTGAGACCGCAGCAGGTACACTCTGGGGTTTTGCTGGCTCAGAGGCTGGTGTAGCAGTAGGGCATGTGTGCACAGGGGTTTGTGTCCCCTCCCCATCGACTCTCTGTCCTCGCCTGTAGTCTGGGCAGCGCAGCCTTCCATCACGTGTCATCACAGTAAAGGCCACCAGGAGAATGGATGGAATGGCTTCTCCTGTGTTGGTAGGGAGGTTTCACTTCCAAGTTCTGGCTGTCTCTATTTCTCTCAGTGGCTGAAGTGCTCGGAAGTCCATTGTGAGTGGGCTGACCTGAGGCAGCACAGAAACTCCTGTACTGTGTACACCATACACTACCTCTACTTCCGATTCCCTGGGTGGGTTGAGTATTAGTCTCACTGGGCAGCCCCATTGTATTTCCTTCTGATTTACATTTCTTTGTCTTCTGTTGACCTGGAGCATCCTGAAGGCACATTCTGGAGGACTTGGTGGGGGTGGGGGTGGGGTGGAGTTCTGTGTTACTGCAAAGAGAACTAAGGGCAGAGAGCACCACCCCCTCTAGCCCTTTAGCTGGATGTTGGGTGAAGAGAATGTCAACCCAGGGCCTAAACTTCAAAGAAAGCCTGTGCCCACAAGTCTGCTTTGGTTGGCACATGGTGAGCCCCAACAACAACTACTATTCCCAGGCTATCCCTTCTGTCTGGGAGTCTCACGGCTGTACGTGCATGTTTCCATCTCTGTCCTGGCCCTATGATAGGTTTGAGGCGTGGCTGAGTTTGTTCAATAATCACAAGCAGAAGGCAAGTACAGGGATAGAACACTCTGACTTCCCTCCCCAATAGAACCCACTGTGGCCTACATCCTGGAAGGCATTAATGCCAGGAGACCTCTCACCTGGAGGTGGCAGTCGGTCCATGGAAGCCCTGTTCTTTGAGGTGGATGTTCCTGGGCTTAAGAGAAGGGATCGGTACCCTCTTCTGTCTGTCAGCCGGGGGGGGGTCTGGTGGCTTCTTGCAGGCAGAATGCGGAGCTGGCCAAGCTCCGGCAGGAGCTCAGCAAGGTCAGCAAGGAGCTGGTGGAGAAGGCAGAGGCTGCCCGGCAGGAGGAGCAGCAGCGGAAGACTCTGGAGGCCAAGGCATCTGCCTTCGAGAAGCAGGTTCTACAGCTGCAGGTGAGTGAGTGAAATCTACCTCAGTGTCCCACTCACCCTGCCTCCAAGCCTAGCTGTGTGGCAGGGACAGGCCATACTGGGTAATCCCATTCCGGCCATGCTAGGACAGCTGGCAATTCACACAGGACTGGGGCTGACGCCCTCAACCTTGTGAAGTAGTTATGTTAGCACTTGTAATTTGCCCAGAAGGAAATTTGGGACACTGGGCAGTTGAGTACCCCACATTTACAGGAAGATTTGAGACCCCAGGTCTAACTCTGGGGCTGGGTCTGTCCTCCTACACTTGCCACTGCCTTTGGTAGCATGACTCCAGCCATAGCCAACCAAGCGGAGTCAGACTTGAGCCTCAAGGCCGGGTGGGGTTTCTTCCTCCTCAGCCTCTGTTTGTGACCTAGGAGGATGCCTTCACCTTCAGATGGAGGAAGGTTGTCCCTAAGTATATTGGGCAACATGCAAGGTGGCCTCCGCTTGGAGGCCTTGCTGCCTTTTGGTCTGATGATGTGGCTCCCCCAGCTGGCCTGTTTTGAAGCAAGATTGACCAGATGTGGAGAGTCTAAATATGTCACACCTGCTTTGCACTTAACTTTCCTGGGTAACGAGGAAACCTGAAGATCTGAAGGGCTTATGGTCCTTTTTCTGTTCAGTTGTTGGGACCATCTAGATGATGCAAGTGTATACAAGGACCTAGAAGAGTACAGGGAAGGATAAACGGTTCAGATTGTTTGAGTGGAATTGATACGGATAAGCTGGTGTTTATCATTGTTATGTAAAGCCACCCACCCAGACCAGTGAGATCAGAGCCATCAGGTTTGACCTGGCTGTGCTTATGTTTTAAAGACTCTAGCTAGTTCTGGTGCTCCTGGGGAAGGAACCTCCCCTGTAGTGCTCAGGTTGTCACCATCACACATACCCTTTTAAGGATTAGCTTGAGACCAAGGCCCAAGCCTGCCTCTTCCAGTAAGCCCCAAACCTCAAACATCTATTCTCTCTGGCTCCAGGTACCTTATCCTCAGTCTGGGGCCATGTATAGAGAGCCTAGTCTTTCTTTCCCCTCAGAGACCAAAGATTCTGGGAGTGACGGACCAGGGGGATGAGGAAGGCAAGTTGTACAACTGCCCTATTGCACCTCCTGATGGTAACAGTGTCTGCTGTTGGATTCCAGAGCTTTGGTTTTCCTGCCTGCAGCCTGGAAGTGCTTTTCTTATGGGGTGGTGGGGATTAACCACACTAACACACGCAGCGTGCCTGGAGCCCTGTCTTTCATAGAATGAGCTCGATAAGCTTTGCCCAACTTTTGTTTGAACTTTGCAAGCATCCTTAGGGAGTTAGAATAAGGTGGAGGTTGTGTCGTCTTTCTGTGTCACACTGATACGGTGATGGAGCTTTTCCCTTTTTGTAACTATGGTTCCTTCACCTGAGGCCCCTCCATGGTGATCAAGCTCTTCAGGGCTCATGGTAGTTATGGCCTCCTGGCTTTTTCTGGCGGATAGAGTGAACAAACTTTAGAAACCCAGGAGGGTTTTATGAAAGCATAAAGGTCTCTGGAAAGGGTGTAAAAAGGACTCTATCCTTCTGAACCTCAGCTCCCTGGCACCCTCACAGCCCTCTCCCTCTGTCCCACCTGCAGGTATCTCACAAGGAGAATGAGGAGGCCCTGCAGAAGCGCTTGGATGAGGTCAGCCGGGAGCTCTGCCGCTCACAGACCAGTCATGCCAGCCTCCGGGCAGATGCCGAGAAGGCCCAGGAGCAACAGCAACAGATGGCCGGTGAGGGCAACTCTGGTCTCAGAGGCGCCTGACTCCAGGCAGCCAGCAGGGTCTATGTAGGGTTTAGGGCACAAACCACCCTGGTCCCACTGCCAGGGCCAGAATCCATAAAAATAGGTCAGTTTTATTGGTGAGTGGGAGCAGCATGATCCTTGACTCTGCTCCTCAAATTCAGTGAGGCAGGGATTGGATTCTGTCAGGAGTGGGACTAGAGGTGTGCAAGGGTAAGACTTATAACCTGCAGGTGGGCTGGGCTTGTGCGAAGTGGGGTCTTTGAGAGATGGGTGTGGAGGTAGACCCTACAAGGAAGGGTTAGGTGAGGGGTGGGGGAGGGTGGAACCTTGAGAAGTAGAGGGGTGGGCCTATGAAGGACAGGTAATGAGGCTGGAGCTTGCAAGGGTGAGTGAGGAGTTTGGAAATCAGGACAGTTAGGGCTGGACTGGGAAGTATAGGAGTGGGATCTTCATCTGAAGCCATTAGGTGAGCTGAGGCCTCCTGAATCCATTGCTGGCCTTCTCAGCTGACTCCTTCTGGATCTCTCTATTCTGCCTGCTGAATAGCACAAGGCACTGGGTTTGTAAAGTACACCTAGGATCCCCTGTGCTCATGGGTCACCTTTACTGTGAGAAGAGGGTGTTGAATTTGGGGACACTGATGGCCCCTGGAGGGAGAAAGCAGATCGTGCCTGTGACAACTCGATATACTTGCTCACCCAGCACTTTCCAAGTGACTGCATGAACTGAACACTGCCACAGCACCTGAGACAGCAGTACCGCATGCTAACAGAGAGATATGCATGGTTGGGTAGACAGACTACAACTTCAGATAGCCAGTATGTCCTAGAGCAGGCTCAGCAAGCTCTTCCTGTGACGGGCCAGGTAGTAAATATTTTTGGCTTGATGTGCCAGACAGTATCTGTCACAGCTGCTCAGCTCTGCTGCCATAGTGAAGAAGAAACTATGAACAAACCAACCCGGCTATGTTCCAGCTTTCTTTACCCAGATGGTGGGCGAGGGTGGCCCATAGCCCTGCTTTGCTGACTTTTGCTTTACTGGGCCAGGTGTGGCTCTAGACCGGGTGGTAGAGGTAGGTAGAGGGCATGTTTACACTAAAGTCTGGATGATGGGAGGGGCCCGCCTCACAAAGAACAAGAAGAGCCGGAAACAGTGAACACAGAGCCCCTGACACTGGGAATGAATTTGAAGTGGCCTGTATAAGGAACAGGTGCTGGATGGAGGTCAGTGAGCACGAGTGGAGCAAGTAGACAGGCAGGTGGCCCGTGTGGAGGATGAGCATGACCTCACCTTCTCCGTGAAGAGTTTGGGCACTGCATGAAATGACAAGCGAATGCTTACAGCTTCTGGGGCCGGGGAATGGCATGATCCGTTTGCACTTCTGACTCTTTGGCCCCTGGTGGAGAATGGACCAGAAAGGAGTAGTCCAGGGGGAGTAGGAATGAGGAGCTTGTGACTACCAGACTGAAGGTTCAGGTATCCACAGGATTCAGCAGACAATGCATGACAGGTGGAGGTGAGAGGCATAGCAGCAGAACTTAGGGGACTGGGAGGTTGGGGTGCTGGGCTCTGTGCCTAAACTGAGCTTCATCTGGAAGTGGCAGGTGTCTGAGTCTGGCTTTGGGGATGAGACCAGGCAAGGGGACTTTTCAGAGTCAGAGTCCGATGACATTTAGAGCCCCGAGAGTTCTGTGTGGTCATGGAGCAAAGGGCTAGAAGCAGTGTCTAGGGACTGCAACACTGAAAGGTGGAGAAGGTGTGGCCAGTGGGGTTGACAGTCACCTTCTAAAGACTGGTTATATCACCCCTGCTCTTGGACTCAGCTAATATGAGCCAGTCTTCTGGAAAAGACATCCATACAAACTCCAACTGAGGTCCATTTTAGATTCCCATTATTTTCCCCTAAGCGAGCTATGGGCATGTCATTCCACCCTAATGGGTCCTGGAGAACAAAAAACACGGTGTGACTTTTGAATAGCCCACAACACAGAGCGGAGGCAGGGAAGGGGGAGCCCTGAGTGGCCATGGGCTGAGGGGTAGTGGAAGGGGTGTCTGTCCCCGAGTCTCCTCCCCTGACCTGCTCTTGCCCCCTTCCGCCACAGAGCTGCACAGCAAACTGCAGTCCTCCGAGGCCGAGGTGAAGACCAAGTGCCAGGAACTCAGTGGTCTCCATGGTCAGCTCAAGGAGGCCAGAGCTGAGAACTCACAGCTCGCAGAGAGAATCCGATCTATTGAGACCCTCTTGGAGGCGGGCCAGGCCCGGGATTCCCAGGTCAGCAGTCGGCTGGAGGGGAGATGGGTGCCATGGACTGCACCTCGCCCTGACTAGCTGTGCCTGGGATCTGGCTTATGATAACCAAGTTTTCTGTCTCACTGCAGGCCAGCCAAGCAGAGACTGACAAGCAGCAGGCTCGGTAAGTGAAGGTGGAACACTGGCGCCTCAGAATGGGTAGCCCAGAATAGGGCTGTCAGCATGAGGAAGAGACCCTTTCAGGGGTCCCTGCTTTTCCCCCATCCCTCCAGTGACTCTGAGAACATGAGACAGGCTCGGATGGGAAAGAAGGCAGCCTTGCAAACAACTCTTTGCCTCTTCTTGAGGAGTAAGACTCATCTTTGTGGAGAGTGGCAGGTTTCGAGAGGGGAAGGAGACACATACCTTCTGCCTCTTGCCATTCCCCCCATCTGGCCATCTCTCTATGGGACCTAGCTCTCAGGGATGTGCCCCATGCCTACGGGTGTGGGACTTAGGGACCAAGGCCATAAATCAAATAGAAAAATACACACCCAGAGTGAAGCACCTGGAAAGTCAGACTTTTTGCTTATTTTGGCCACTTTGGTGGTGTTCAGAGCCGCCTAAGTCAGAGTGATTTGCCTTTATCCGTGAGGTCATGTCGCTGCTGGGAGAGCCGGTTTCCCTCAGTGTCGGCAGCCCAGCATAGGCCGGGCTCAGTACCTCTTTGTTTGCTGCTGCTACCACCAGTGCTGACAGCTGGGTGAGCAGCTCTGCTGGCCACCCTGGGGCGACTGTTACCATGTCCTTGCTACCAGCCTACTGACTCTTCTTCCCCTGGGCCTTGTCTTCTTGGGGTGGGTGGCAGAGACAGACTATTGAGTAATGCAAGGAGCTTGAGGGGTCCCAGAGGAGTTTGGTGGGCAGGGGACTATCAAGGTTCTGTGGCCTGAAACCATAGAACCATCTCCAAGGCTGGATACAGGTTGTATTCAGGTGAAAGTGTGAGGTTGTGGCATGCGGAGCAGCTACTCCCAGATAGAGTCATCGGAACAGCTGCCTGCTATACTCTCACCGAAACTATATTCCCACTGCCTCATAGGCAGCGGGATAGTCTTTTTCAAAAAGCTTTGACCATGGCCTATGATAAGAAATACAGATACACATGTCCCAGTTGAACTGCCTGTGGCCAGACCCCATATCCCCAAGATAGACAGCAGGGACTTCATTCATGCCCAGAATATGCAGTTGTGCTGATTCAAGTTACTATCGGTGACTTCTGTACTTCAGAGTTCACACATCCCTGGGGTGTTCCCTGTTCTAAATCGTGATGACATAGGACTGTTAGCATGATTGTAGTTAACGGTGAGATAGATGACCCCATGGAATCTGGAGGGAAATGTGGCAAAGATGGGACCAATATCTTACCAACCCTATCTCGCGACTAACACAGAGCAGGAAAAGAGGTGGAATGATTGTGCCATACCTTGTGAGTGGCTTTTTGTGAGCTGAGGAGAGCAGTGGGTGCTAGGCTTGACGGGTATATGGTGGTAGCACCACCGGGCTCAAGTGTCCTTTAAGAAGGCCTGGCTGTTTTTATGGGGCCAGGTATAGGCAGAGTTATGGGGGCCAACCATGTGCTCTGTGGGGAAAACAGAACCAGGTGCCAGACAATGGGACCCTTTCATGAAAACAAAAATCCCTGCAACTCACTGACTGAGGCCTATCCTGTGCTGCTGACTGTGGCTGCTCTGACCTCTGTAGTTCTAGAGGCCAAGTCACCAAGTGGGATTCTGACAGCCTTTGGAGTCTGTGCCCTAGCTCCACTGAAAGCTTTTCCTGTGAGGTGGAGGGTACACAGGAGGGACTAGCCCTGTGGGCAACTTGGCCTGGCTTGTGCTACTGGCAGAGGTGGGTGCCCAGGCAGCAGTGGAAGGGGCCCTGTCAAGAGAGCTCTCCTAGGAGCCTGTGCCCACAGAACCTGGAAGTGACCCCACTGTCTTCCTTCAGTGTCAAGGAGCTGGAGTCTCAGGTGAGGTGTATGGAGAAGGAGGCCACTGAGCTCAAGGAGGCGGTGGAGCAGCAGAAAGTGAAGAACAATGTGAGTGTCAGCCAGTGAGTGGGGCATGAAGAGCAGGTGGAGCAGCGTGAGGCCAGGCCTGCTATTTGAAACCTGCCCCTCGCCATGAACCAGGTGGTGCTTAGCTACCTCTTTACATTCCGTCATGAAGCTCAGGGCTGAAGGCCTGCCTTTCCCTCTGGTGGTGTGGGTCTCCCCCTGCCTTCCTCTCAGGTCTCTGAAGTCCTAGGGTTGACACCTACTGGATCAGTGTGGGACCTGCACCCAAGCAAGGAGCCATTCCCCGAGATGGGGCAAAATATTCCAGTTAACCTGACTTGGGTTGCATGGTTACCCTGGAGTGGAAAGGCTTGGTCAAGAGCAGGTGATGGAGAAGCTCTTCTCATGTTGTAGAGCTACCTTGGCCATATTCCACCAGGCCACCGACACTCAAAGGAGCTCTGTTTTCCCAGCTGCTTTATCTGTTCCTCTCAGGGTGTCCCTGGCTTCTACCTCCATGTGCCTGCATGACCAGAGCCAGCGCTTGCTGTTGCTGGTGGAACCTCTTCTGAGGATGCAAGCCAACCCTTCCATCTCATTTCCTCCAGACTAGAGTCTCCTTGGAAGGAAGTTTGTCCCCTTACAACTGAGCCTTGACCACTCCATATCTGTCGGGCCTTGAACTTGAGAAAGGCTGTGTGGGCATGGGCCAAGAGGAAGGGCCTGTTATTCCTTTGCAGGCCCCCAAGGGATCCAGAGTGAGATTGGGTGGGTTCTATGGGCCCTGCCCTAAGACCAGCTGAAGCAGCTCCTGGGAGGATGAGTCTACAGCTGACCTGGTCTCCCTGCTGACTCTTTCACCTGTTACTTCCCAGGACCTTCGAGAGAAGAACTGGAAGGCAATGGAAGCTGTGGCCTCAGCAGAGAGAGCTTGTGAAGAGAAACTGCGCTCTTTGATGCAGGCCAAGGTCAGAACCTCCCCCACCCCCAGACTTGATCTAGCACTACCTGTGTGGCTTTAGCAAAACACACAACTCAGACTACATGCAGCATGACCTTGACCTCTGAGCTCAGGAATCTATGCTAGGGTCAAGGACACATCTTCCTTTTGTTCTCCCTTCTCCCCCCCCCCCAATTTTATTTTTCTTTAAAATGAAAGGGGAACCATGTCCCTTTGATAACTTTTTCTCAGGGGGACCCTTTGCTGTCAGGGGCAGAAACTGATGCACTGTGAGGAACACTTGGTTCTATTTGAGAGAACCCAAGATGGCTGTCCTTATGGACTTCCTCATGTTATTTCTGACCCCTGATATTCTGTCTGAATAATCCTGTTGCCTTCTGAAATCATGGTCTCTTAGGTCTGTGACTGATCTGTACGGGAAGTCACAGACAAAGTTCATCAGTAACAGCAAGCACTTAGCCACCTATACGCTCTGCTGTCCAGGTTGGGAGAAAGTGGTGTCGCAGTGTCTGGGGCCAGCACTCAGGCTGTGGCTTGAATGTGGTCTGCAGCAGCAGCAAGTGAGGGCGCCACCACTAACGTCCTTCTGATGGGAAGGCCTGGGCAGCCAGTCCTCCTCTCCGTCCTTCATACAGGAGGGGTACCTGTCCTGTTAGGAGGCTTTGCAGGGACTTTCATGGATCACAGGAAGCCTGAGGGTTGCATCAGATGAGGGACTTAAGCGGTGACCCAAGTAGTCAGCTGAAAGACTGACCTCGTGGTGCCACAGAGACTGGTCTCTGGCAGATGCAGAAGATGTCACCTGGCCTGCTTGTGATCACGTAGCCAGACAAAGATACGAACAGACCTTTGTTTTTTGGCTCTTACCTTGGATTCCATGAGAAGTTTGGGGGATGGAAGCTGGAATGGTTGTCACAAGGTCAGGGGTCCACAGCAGGTCTGAAGGCATCTGTGGATCACTGGGTGAACCAGAAATGCTTTGAGACACAAGAGCAGACCACATGCTGTGGTGCTGTGGCTGAGGGTGACTGCCCTCCGCACGCACCGTCTGAACACTTTGCGCTAATCTAGCATTCCTACTGATACCCCTAGGTCTCACATTATGCCAGAGCTTGGGGGACTGACAATAGGGTCAACTTGGTGGGGACAGGTTACTGATTCTCTTCGAGTCAGAAATGCGTTGTGGCCACTGCCCCAGGTGTGAAGAGGGGATGTTGTTCACCCCCAGGGATACTACAGTCTGGGGCTTAGTCTCATAGCTCCTTAGATCTCCTTCAGTTCCTTTCCTATGTGCTGCATGAGTGCCTCTAGGAGACAGGACATTGATACTGTACTTGTTGTGAAGTGCTTGGTAGCTGCCTATGGGCTGGCCCGCTGGCCCCTTGGTTAGAGCTGAGCGACTGAGGCTACTCGATGCACCAGGCCTACTGATCCTAGTTCTGCCTTTCTGAGGTGCAAGGCAAACACTCCCAAAGGGCTCATGGCTAGGCCTCCGTGGCTCAGCCGCTCTCTTGTCTCTTTCCCAGGAGGAATCAGAAAAGCAGCGCAATCAGACCGAGGCCCAGACCAAGGAGACCCTGCTGTCTCTGTTCCCCGAACTCTCTGACTTGGCACAGCAGGTAGGTGGGGAGGGTGGGCTCATGGGACCCCCCCCCCCCCGATTGTAGGGGATGTTTTTGCTGGGGTCCCACCTCGTACATTTTATTGCAGAATTATACCAAATGGCTGCAGGAACTCAGAGAGAAAGGCACCAAGCTATTGGCGCAGTCGCCAACTCACACAGAGCCCTCCTCGGTAAGCACTGGTGCCTATGCCCTTCAGTGCTGCTGCTGTCACCCTGCTCTCCCCTGTCCCTAGGTGGGGGCCTGGGCTCCTGGGAGGAGCCTTTGTGTTTGGCTTACTAGACTATTCTGTTCTGCCCTCAGGAGCTGGCTTCCAAACTAAGGGAGGCTGAGGCAACCAAGAGCTCCCTGCAGGCTGAGTGTGACAAGTACTGCACCATCCTGGCTCAGACGGTAACCTGGAGAAGACCCACGGGAGGGCTTCAGGAAGGAGACGTCTCTGAGAGATTGCAGGGAGAGGCTGTGTGGGAGAAGATTTCCACTGGGAAATGAGCCCTGGGTTCCAGCAGCGGCTCTGTGTGACCTTGAACAGGCCACTTCCCCTCTTTGGGCTTCATTTCTTTGAATAGTCAAGAGGTTGGCTAAAGCATGTGGGTCTTTGTTGCTTCAAAGCTAAGGAGAGAGTTGCAAGAGAGACAAGGAATAGTCTGGAAAGGAACAGGTGAGCATTTGGCTGATGGCTGGCTTGCAGCTGTTTTCTCTGACCGAGAGCCATACTGAGTCCAGCTCTCTTGGTCCAAACCAGTCCATACGGTATTCCATTTCTGGGCCCCTAAAGGTTGGTGTTGGTTGCAAACCCAAGATTGATGAGAATCCAGATGTCCTCATTTGAGTCACAGACTTCATTCCTCTGTGTAGCCCATCTCTCCTTTTCACCTGACAACAACAAAGTCAGAGCAGGGTCACACAGGCAGCCAGGGGTCATCCTAGAGGAGCTGAGTGGACAGAAAGTTACGGTGTGTGTTTATGTGGTGAGGCCTCTAAGGAGAGGGCCTGCCTCAGCGCCCTGTCCCCTGCAGGAGGGCATGCTCAAAGACCTGCAGAAGAGCGTGGAGGAAGAGGAACAGGTGTGGAAGGTCAAGTTGAACACCAAGGAGGAGGAGCTGCAAAAGGTACAGAACAGCCTCCCAGACCCTCCTCAGTGTCCAGCCACAAGAATCTCGCTTGAAGGGGCCAAGGTTCCCTAGGAATTTAAAGAGAATTTATTAGTGCCATTTAACTGGGTCACCTGGGATAAGGGTCATTTGCTGATTTTAGGTGGTACCATGTAAATACCAAATGACACCTGCCCTAGGAAGAGGCTGCAGGGTCCTGCTTAGGGCAGAGGACCCTGCCTGCCTCCTGGGAGATAGGCTGTGAGAAGACTGCATCCTGGGACAAACCCCACCCTGGGACCTTGTGTGTGATGGGCCTTTCCCTTGCTTTGTAGTCCTGGGTCAAAATGAAGCACCTTGAAGAGACAGTAGAGAAGCTAAGAGGAGAACTAGAAAGTTCAGACCAGGTATGTGGGGGGCTCTGCTTAGAGACTGCTTTCCTCATCACAGAGAAGTGTTCATCAGTTGCTCCTTTCATTCTTTTCCCTCATGGACCACAGTCTGTCAGTCCTGCTTTTCCCTGATGAGAGCCATTTACCACCTCGGAGCCACCCGAGGCAGCCATGGCCCTGGCAGCAGGCCCAGTCCTGGTAGCCAGTGGCTTCTGCCATGGCCTTGTGAGCCAGGACAGGTCTGCCCTGCGGTTCCTTCCCACACCAGTCAGTCCTGCCATGGAGAAAAAGAACTCCTGGTACCCACCTAGCAAGTAAATCTCAGACAAATTGCCCCATTGTAAGTTCTGAGAACACATCAGGACCCAGCAGTGCTGGCGTTCAGGGTGCCTGTTTCAGCAGTGTCCTGTTTCAGCAGTGTCTTCTTGGCCTCAGTTGGCCAGATAGCCAGCAGGTTGTGGCGGTCCCACCTGAGCCCTTGCTTATCTCAGAGCCAGCTAAGACTAGAGGCCTCATCGCCATGTTCCCTGTGGTTTGTGTTGACCCTTGATGTATGTCTGTGTATCCAGGTGAGGGAGCACACCTCGAATCTGGAGGCAGAACTGGAGAAACACATGGCAGCCGCCAGCGCTGAGTGTCAGAGCTATGCCAAGGAAGTGGCAGGGGTGAGTCTTGCACCACAAGCCCTGGCCCACTGGGGTCTCTGCTTGCTGGATCTTGCTCCTCCCCAGCTAAATGTGAGCTCAGTCTGAGTTTCCAGCCTTTTGCCCAGGCCATGGGCCATCAGACTTAAGGATGGCGTCACCGCAGGGTGGGAGCAGATTTCAGAAAAGTGGCCCCACTCACAGGGTGGGTCAAACCAAGGGTCCTTGCAGCAAATTCTCTACTTCTCAACAGCCATTTTTAGCGGTGGGGGCTGGGGGCTGGATTTAAATGATACTGTTTTCTGATTGCTAAGAAGCACAAACCTGTCACCCCGCGCCCCCCTCCTCCCCAATTCTGGTTTCATCTCAAACTCTAGCCTTACTTTTGCAAGAGACAGTAACATTTGAGAAGGCCTCAGACAGAGTGTGCAGCGACACTGTCCTTCCTGAGTCTGGTAGGGAGCTTCCTGTGGGCTCCCTCTGCTCTGTCATGTTCTCAGTTCTGGTTACATGAATGCGCTGGGTGTGAGCTCACATGAGTGCTCTCCTCTTCCGTTCCCTCCTCCCTCCCCCTCCCTAATACTGGGTCTGTTTTCCTTCAAGTTGAGGCAGCTTTTATTAGAGTCTCAATCTCAGTTGGATGCAGCCAAGAATGAAGCCCAGAAACAGAGCAATGAACTTGCACTGGTGAGTGAAGTTGCTGTAGGGTGGGCTATGTGGTGTGGGGGCTGTGTGTGTGAGGTGAATTTGCCAGGTGTGTGTTTCTATCCCAGTCAAGGTTACCTGGTTTGGTGGAGAGAGGTAGCTGTTTGGCCAGGCTCCGATTGGGTGTACTGAGGGGCTCCTTTTGTGTTTACCCAAAACTCCATGCTGGGACTGTGGCTGCTAGAATAGGTGCTGGGAGTCTGGGAGGGTGCACCAACTCTGTGAGCTTGTGTGTCGCCTGGGCCCCTCTGGCCTGGTCAAGCTGTGGCTCCCAGTACGTGGCTCCGAGGACTCTGGTCCTTTTCCATCTCACCTATGGCTCAGACAGCTTAGTCACACTGGTAGGTACAGGGAGACCTGCTCAAAGCCCGGCAGTACCAGGTGCCCCGTTTGTACATGCTGGTGCTGTGCAGCGGCCTCCTGTTCCCAATGCCTAGGCAAGCTCTGGTCTCAGAAGGCAGGCCCCACCGGTCCTAATACTGGCTTCCAGGCTGGGCTGCATAGTAACTGCATGGTCACAGATGCGCTGTCTGACGTGCACGGTCTTCCTAAAATTTTCAGTTGTCAGCCTTTAGACAGTGGAAGGTTTTGAGTACAAAAGTGTATCTGGTTTTCCGAGAGGACACTGAAGGTCAGATTCAGGGGCGGCCATTCCCGCTGCTGAGCCTCGAGCAGCCACTGTGCTGGAATCCGTTCTTCCAGCTCCCCAAAGCCTCCACTGGTCATTCAGGTCTTAACCCTGGACCATCAAACAGGGGACAGGCTTTCTAGGTCGCATCTCTACCCGAGGGCCCTCACCACAGTCGCTGAATTGGGTCTGTGTGACAGACCCTGGAGGTGCCGCCCAGATTCAGACATGTGCAGAGAACATTCCCCGGAATCTCTCGTCTTCACCGAACTGCTGTTTGACTTCTGTATTCGGCAACGATCGGGAGGGAGGGAAGAGATGTGAGGGCAGACCCTACATACATGTGTATCTCCTAGTGCTGTACCTGGAGCCACCCCAGATCTCCCCCACTAGAATCTTTACCTGAGCTTCATGGTGATGCTGCCTCCAGATTTGAGGGTTGGTGCCTGGGGGGGCCAGTGGATACATGAACCCCAACCCCAGTGATGGACCTCACGGGTGAAGGAGGACTTTATTAGGTTAGGGTGTCCTCTCTCTTCCAGACTCCCAACAAGGGCTTGAGTAGCAGCTGTGTCCTGAAGGAACTGGGACTAGGGAGTGCTGCTGCTGGGCCCGCTGGTCACGTCACATTTTCTTTTGACTTCATCAGCAGAGCATGTGTCATCCATCAGTCACCACCTTCCTCACAGGGAGGCTCTGGGAGATTGGCCTTGGCAGAGAGCAGGGGCCTCAATGTGGAGTCAGCCTGCAGTCCTGAGGCCTTGGTTTGGCTCACTAGCTTCTCTACCCCAGGAAACCTATATGGCAGCTCCGACATAGGTCACAGTTACCACACTGGGTGCCCTGGAGGAGCATCTGCAGTCCACTTGAGGGGGTCTGCGTGTGAGAGCTTGTGCAAGGTGGTGTGTCTGGCTGTGTATTTGCACAAACCCACCCCTCCCTGTTTCAGGTCAGGCAGCAGTTGAGTGAGATGAAGAGCCACGTAGAGGATGGTGACGTAGCTGGGTCCCCGGCTGCTCCCACAGAGGCCCCCTCAGCTGAGCAGGACCCCATCGAGGTTAGGGCGGTGAGCAGGTCCCCAGATGTCTGTTACTAACCACCCACATTGTCCCTGCCCACCCCATCTGGAGTGTGGGGATGGCAGACCTCTGTTCTGGCTGAACACCAGCTACATGCAGCCTCTACCACTCACCCTCCTCACATGCCCTGGCAGGGTCACCCAGGTTCTGAGGAAGCCACAAAGCAGAGGAAAGGGCAGTGATGGTGGCCAGTGTGGGGCTCATCCTAACACTGGGAGGTTGGGGGAGGCAGGGTGTGGCATGGCTGGGTCTATGAGCAGGATTCTGACGGCCTACTGTTACTGCTGGGATGCTGTTACTCTTGGGGTGCTGTTCAGAGTGCCATCCTAGGTTGCTATCCCTGAGAACCCTCTCCAGGGCACAGGGCTGTCACCAGAGGAGCAGTGGTTTGGCTGCTGGGTGGGGGTCCCACCGTGGGGCTGGGACTTGTACGCTGAGGGCGCCTTGCCCTTTGTGTTTCACCAAAGCAGTCTGATGTCAGTGAGGTTCTGTCAGCACAGCTTGTCGACCACATCACTTCTGTACCGCTGAGCATCCTCTCCCCCCAAAGGGGGATTTCGAAGCACCCAGTTGGCTGACTGGGGGGTAGATAGAGGTCAGCCCAGGCAGCGGAGGCAGGGAAAGACGGAGGAACAGTAGAGGCAACCAGAAGGTGGAACCTCAAGGCCTTAGCAGCCCGAGTGCCCAGAGTATGTTCATGATGTTTCCATGCAGATGAAAAGACTGTTGGAGCGGACAGAAGCCGACCTAGAGAACGAGCAGACGCGGCGGCAGAAACTCTCAGCCCAGTTCGAGGAGGTTAGGCTCTGCCCTAATGGCTTTTGGGCCAAAATCTCAACTCTTCCGCATCAGGGCAGTGTGTGGCCAGACTGGTGTGGGGAGTGATGGGAGCCTCCACCCTGTCCAGAGGTGGTGCTGCATAAGCAGTTCCTCTGCTTCCTTTCTGTGTGGGTCCCGGCTGCTCATCTGTTCACAGCTTAACCATCCCTTCAGGCTGGGATGCCCTATTGCTCCCAGTGGGCTTGGGTTGGTGGAGGCCTTGTCCCTGACCTCGCTGTTTTCTCTGCCAAGGCTCAGAACTCAGCGTGTCGGCTACAGGAAGAGTTGGAAAAGCTCCGCAGCGGTAACCCCCTCAACTCATCAGAAGCAGAAGTCTTGCAGCTGAAGGTAAAGGGTGTAGTCTGCTCTCAGGGCCAGAAAGGGAAAGCCCACCCTGCCTCAGCCGTCATTTGTCAACACCAGGGTGGAAATGAGAAAGGGGGGCAACTTGAGGCCCCTCAGGCAAATCTGGCTTAATTGGAGAAGGGGGTGTCCTAAACTTAAGTCACCTAATGCATCCACCGGTTAGGTGGCTGAACCCCGAAGAGCAGTCTCTGTGCCACTGGGCAATGCTGCAAGTCACTGCGCGCATCCGTGCTGCATTCAGCAGCGCACATTAGGCCGCTACCCTGGCAGGGTCGGCACAGCCATCAGCTGTGCCCTCAGAGGGGTCCCTGTTCCCAGGGTGTCAGGGCACTGGCACTGCCAGAGGCCTGCCTGCTTGGTGTCATGTTACGGCTGATCCCCTGCATTTCTCTGACCCACAGGAAAGACTAGAAAAAGAGAAGAAATTAAGCAGTGACCTGGGACGTGCTGCCACGAAACTGCAGGAACTTCTGAAGACAAACCAGGAGCAGCTCGCAAAGGAGAAAGAGACAGTGAAAAAGTTGCTGGAGCAGCTAGGCAAAACAGTGAGTGTCCCCTGCCCATGCAGGACATCAGAGGTGCGCCCTGACACCTGGCACCACCCCTGGGGTGGGAAGCATGCTCTGTCCTGGCTGCGGGCTCTCACCAGACTCCACACTCCCACCAGAATGGGGCAGGGTTACTAATCCGGGGATAGAAGGGGGGGCGCGCTGGTTCTCCAACCAGGGTGGAGGTAAGTGTTCCCTCAGCACCCTAGCTCCATCCTTTCTCCCTCATTCTTCCCATCTTTGTTTGCAGGACAGTAGCAACTCAAAGGAGGGCACCTCTGTCTGAAACTCCTCTGTGTGGAAAAAGAAGTTACTGTTCAACTTACCAAAATGCCTTACACATTCCTTACAAATAAATAAACCGACCAACACAGCGTTATCCAGGCCCAACTTCCGGTAGCTCTGAAAGAAGCCATTAGAGACAGGAGTCTCTTAGAATCACAGAAATAGATCTTACAGACCCCTGTTTGTAAAAGAACCCTTGTCACATTCGATAAACACTATTCCTGAGGACCAGCCCTGGACTACCGCCAGCAGACGCCAAAGCCCTTATCAGCTCTGTGACAGACCCCGGGGTGTGTGCTGGGGAGGCCGGGACCTCTGGGTATCTCTATGTCAATCAGTGCAATTGTTTTGTCTTTCAGTGGGGTGAGGGTTGGGAGACGGGCAGACCAGGTGGTGAGTCTCAAGGGCTGAGCAGCAGACTGGAGGATCCTGTCCCAGCCCCTCACCCCTGGAAGTTGCCAACCACAACTGTTGTGTGACCTCCTGGATGGTAATGCCATTAAAACCAACATTGTCGCTGGTGCTGCAGTCTCGTGTAGTCTCCTACTGGGCTCCCTCACCTGGCTGGCCGCTAGACCCGGGGTGAGGAAAGAAAGAGGGGTTGCCCCCCTAAGGATGAGGGTGGTCCTTGTTCTTTCAGGGATTCAGTAGTTCTGTCTTGAGTGGGTTGAAACTTCTTGCCTTCCCCGAGAGACTGTCAGGCAGGATAGGGCAGCAGGGCAAGCCGGTGGTGACCACATGGTACTGACCGCAGCCCCCAACCTTGAAAGCCAAAGTGGTCTGCACTGCAGGTGGCCTGGGCTGTTGCAGCGTGAGTGCCATGAATGAATATGGGTACCAAAAATATTCTTGCTGGTACGTGGACAAGCACCCAGGCCTTGGGAGGGGTAGGCCAAGGCAGCTCACTGCTCGCCCTCCGGAAGTAAGTAGGGTTTCACTGGTAGAACCCTAGACTTCATGTGACCCTGGATCAGAGGAAATGGGGTGGGAGGGAATAGTCAAGCCCAAAGATGGCAGAGGAATAGGTATTGAGGGACCAGGAGGCCATTACAACGGACAAGAGGGCTGGACTGGGTAAAGCTGTGAGAGCTACAATCACATTCTAGAACTCCAGGGAAGACTAAAGTGGAAAGGATGGGGCTTAGGAGATGGACACGTTGATTTCTGATTGAGCAAGAAGAAATGACAAAATACCTGACATGCCTTAGGCCCAGCCCTGTGCTGCTTCTCAGGTGGCCTCAGGAGGGGAACCACCCCACATTCTGCAAAAAATTCTCATGTGAAGGGTGCTCCCCTAACAAAATGGAGGGCAGGTTTCCAGTCCCTCCCAACAGCTGGCAACGTCTGTCAGGTCAGAGGGAGGGACGTTTAGTTTTGGACGTATGGGTGAACGGAGAGCTGTACTGAGCCCCGGGCACCTGTTGTCCTCCTCCCCCCCGTCCCCTCCCCGCAGCTCCTTGTGTGCCATGTGCATCGGCAGTGGGTTCTCAGAGCTGGAGGACCGGGCCTTACAGGGGTCATAGTCTCATCCTGCACACAGTAGCTTTATGCAAGGCTAGTGGTTTGGGGCCCTCGTGAGTTTTCTGGTGGAAAATAGGCCAGCCCTGTGCCCTGTCTTGACTTTTGCATCACAATGGCCAATGTGGGTCTGAGAACCTGCATTTCTAGCAAGCTTCCTTGCCCTGCTGTACCATCTACAGAAATGAGACCTTTCCAGGCCTGCCCTCTGATTCAGCACACATGTGAGGGGCCCTTAGAAGAACAGCACACAGCCCTGGAGTTCCCAGCCTACAATGGCTTACAATGGGTTACGGCCATCCTTGGATTCTGGCCACAGCCCTGATTTCTCACACCAAAAAGAAAGATAGGCAGGCAGGCAGGCAGGCACAGTACAAGGGCTAGGGACACATGGGACTGACCTGGGGGTTCTGGAAAGTATCAGCTCAGGGGCTTCTCTCCTGTAGCCCAAGGAACCTATCTGTTCTCCCACCTGCTAAGCCCAGTGCTCAGGAGCCCAGAGGCCCAGCAGTGGCATCTCTTAGGCCAGCAGAGGGAGCCTGAGTTTGCCAGACAGTCTGCCGGGCCTTGACTGGCATGGCCTGGTGGCCAACAATCATTCTCCCGCAAGTTTCATCATTGGGCAGGGAAGGGCAGAAGAGCCATAACTGAGTCGACTACCTGAGCAGATCCAGGCACAAGAGATGTACAGGCACCAGTGCTTCTCAGCATAGTACAGACATGACCAGAGTGCAGCTGGTCAATCTCTTGTGACCAGCCAGCACTCTGGCTAGTCTTCAAAATGGCCACTCGACAAAGTCTAATTCTATTACTCATGTTACTGTGTTCACAGTTTTCTAAGAAATTAGTGTTTTCTGAAATAGCAAATTTCAGTTCTGAATTTCCGTTAGCAGTGGTTTTATTTGCTTCCTTCTTGGGGCAAGAATAACCATTAGGTGAACTCTTAAAGTCTCTACAAACATTTTTGTAATATGGTAGCACTTGCAAAAATGTTGATATATTATGTGCCTGTAGCTTTTACTGTCTAAACTTGTTTTTCATCAAAATTATCTGGAATGCTTACTTAGCAGGATTCTTGGGCTTCCCCCCC
>PVHY01020138.1:0-25000 GCA_004024945.1 Uropsilus gracilis | reverse complement strand
TGTATGAATTTAGAAAGAAATAAAAGTCCAGTTAAATCAAGATTTTTAACCTAACAACTAACTATTGCAATGAGATCCAATATTTTGACATACACAACTGACCAAAAAAAATCAAAATTTTGATAAAATCCAATTTTTTTAGTGATTTTACAATAAAAAAGCCTCTCAGATATTTTTGGTGATAATACAATATGGAACTGCCTTTTTGGGCAATAATCTATGAACATTCATTAATATTCAAAATATGTATATTCTTGAATTCATCTCTCTAAAATTTGGAAAATTGAGCAACGAGAATGAAAGCAAGAAAATGTTATGACTTATCTGTCTGTTATAGTACCAACATCCATGAGATGAAATTTTAGTTTAAGGTGAAAAGAGCTGTGTATTTCTTCATAGCAGCTGGAGGCTGGAAGCAGCAGGGCAACCACCATTAGCTCATCAGCAACAGTGGCAGTTAAAGTGAGAAAATGCAAAGGGGACAGCAGGTCCGGAGCTGGCAACACCATAGGCAACTCTGGAGGGAAATAGGGTCTGAAACGGTCTCATTAAACCTGATGCTGGAGGGCTGTGGATGCTGGAGTGAAACAGATTGCTTGGTTTTAAAACCAAGGACTGACCTGATCAAAAATCTATGTCCTGCCACCTTCTGCTACAAACTGACCGGAGGCAAGTTATGCAGTTTCCCTGGGTCAAAGGCTTCTCACTTACAACACAGGGAGAAATGGAGGGTCTATCTCCTCTGGGTGTCTTTCTGAGAATTAGGTGAGGTAAGATTTAAAAGCCTATATGCTATCTGGAATATACTAACCATTCTATATCTTTTTGTTAAATTAAAAATAAAGCAAGTTCCAGAATATTAGTGGGAGATGCTGTTTCTGCTTCTCCCATTTGTTTGAATGTATCATCTTGGTATGACAAAATAGTACTTGAGAATCTCCTATTGAAGCACAGTTCACATTGACATCAGAATCTGCATCAAGCATAGTTGAAATTATAGCAAACAAACTTCAGTCTATTAGATTGCAACGTGGGACATTAAGTAGCTTGAGTTATTACCCCTATTATTAAACTAAAAATTACATTATGAACTGAAATAATAGTACTTACTAGGTATGATGTACTGGGACAAGTATTTTACCTGTACTGTCTAATCTAAACAGCTAGTATAGGAGGTAGTAACTTTTAGCCACAATGTATAAGTGGGAAAAACGAGAATAAGCAAATGTATAAGTGAATTTTCCAAAGTTAATCGCATAATATGCTGATAGTCGTAATTCAAACTGCACTCAGTATAATTCCTACTTTTTTAATCCTTCATTACTCTGTACTTTATCATAGTACTCAGTCTGAGAACACTGAGTTTTTATTAAATCCAATTATCATTGGGTAATATGGCTAGTAGTTCATGGGTGTTTTGTAGATAGAAAATGCAAAGATAAAATGTAGATAAAATGATTTATCTTGAATATTTATTGTATATTTATCTTGAATGATTTATTGTAGATAACATGATTTATCTTGAATATTTTCAGCTATAGAAAAAACAGTCCAGATTTCAAAAGTAGTAGATACAAAATTATACAACAACCAAAAAGAAAAAAATCCTTTGTCACATGAAAAGATGTGAGTTTTAGGAAAACAAGTTTCTGGGGACCAATTTAATGGTCAAGATTCAGAATATCGAAAGAACTAAGGTTACCCCAATTTCATGGATCACTAATCCATATCATGCAAGTTAAATTATAGAGGAAAAGTCAACTGATTTTTCCACTTGCCTTTCTGCATTGTTTAATAATTTTAAATTGCCCAGATTTTAATTATGTCAGATTTGAACTTCTAAGTTCTGTGTAATTTTTGCATAGCTGTTACTACATTATTAAACTTCATTTTAACTGATGCCTTTTAAATATTAAGGTGTTAAATATCATATTTAAATATACCACCTCAATGCTACTAGGCGATTGATATTTCAAAAGCTATTTAACCTTTTTTTATTTATATAAGGAATATTACTATACTTCTTTTATGTAAGGAGTATAACTAAGTCAACAAGATCTATCTCTAGATATAAGAAACAAACTGTGTTATTTTTGATCCCCCAAATTAGTGGATGCAATATGAATTAAAATGCTAATGCTATAACACCAAAGGGGATAAATTTAAAGCTATACTACTTATCTTACCCTCTCTTCTAAATTTATTAAACTTCAAGTATACTAATATGATTGTTTTATTGACCCTTGATTGGGAAAGGTAGTTGTTTATTTTTAATAAGTTTATAATTCAATATTTACACTGTTTTGAAGTTAAGGCAACTAAAATAAATGTTTTTAAGTTTTCTTTATTCAGTTATAACTACCAACTACTAATTTTAGCATTATATTATGCCTTAGATTGTATTTATTACTTCTTGGTTGAAAGTCATCTTCTACTCTCAATATTTATCTATGTATATAGTTAGACAAATATTTAGGAGATTATCATATTTTTCTTTCAAGGTCTATCAATAACAGTTTGTGGGTGTTAGCCTGAAGACAGATTTTATGCTATTTTCCATATTTTATTTTACTTGAAGACAGAATAGAGGGCAAGGAGGAGAGAAAGTGGGGAAGGAGGGAATAAAATGTTCTTTCTGGATATAATTTTAGCAAACAAACAAGCTTTTCTGTCATATATGACATATGTTATATGTGAAATGTTGGAAAAATAGAAGAAATAGGGTAATCCTATCTTTCAAAGGGATTTTAATCATTAAGGAAGAATAGAATAATATAAACTATATCAATAAAAGTTAAGAGAAATTTATAAATGAAAGAATATATTTCTATTTGGATTATTTAGGTTGCTTATATTTATCCTAATAATAATTACAGAAATAAAATTAAAATATAACTATATGTACATTAACAATGAAAATTGAGAGTAATAAATACTTGGGGGGAGAAGGGAAATAAAAATGAACATAACATATTGGTTTACATAATTCTATATAGAACAATGCTAAAAGTTTATATAATTGAACTTCTATAGTCAAACTATTTAAAATATTCAAGGTTTTAAAATGAGATTTCTTAGAAACAAATGTCCACCTCCTCTTTATTATACTTTTGAATTATAGTCACAGTCCTAAATATCATGAAATATATGAGTCTTCCTTTGCTAAAAAGAAAATTCATATTTGTTTCTCCATTAACATGGAAAAGACTAAATTATCACTTTTAAAATTTTATCTCCCTTTGTGTTTGGGGAAAAATTATTATTTCCACCCAATTTTTAGATCACTCTACCCATATTGTATATGAAATCTGTAAGATCGGAATTCCAGTGAAATGCTTTAACCAATCTAGCTAAACATTCCAGGAACATTCCTTAATATGATGCACTGATGAAGCAAGGCTAGTACATTTATCCAACCAAAAAAAATCTTTATCATATACCACAACTACTGTATTATGTGGTCATCACAAGAAGAATAAAAAATTGTAAAAAAAATGTGATTAGTTCTTGATAAGTTGAAATTGATTTAAGAGATATTAAGTGGAAAATATTTTAACAAATAGTTACAATCAAGCTTTTAGTTTTTCTCATTGGGAGTAGTATTAAATATAAATGTACCTGAAGTACATTCACATTCTTAAAGATATAAGAACAACTGCAGATAGTAGTGAAAAGTGGAATTATAACCTTTGTATCCTACATTCCATCAAGGGTACTGTAAACTATATAACAGTGAAACTCCTAAGTGCCATACCAATTATACTTCTTTTGAAAACTGTGTCTACAGTCATATACATAGAATTTGTCAGTAAGTTGAGTGTAAAGATGTAGAAAGAGATAAATTATAAGATTTTAAAATTATTTTACAGCTGAAGTTTAACAAAGGATTGCTAAAAAAGCTTAAAGGAGGAAAACACATAATTCACCTAGATAAGACATGATTATACTATGCTAAAGCCATTGTCAGTATCTGGGAAAATATGGGAGAATTTTAAAAGGCCTGATAATTACAGTCTCACCTCATTTTGGCAGCCCTATAATATTCATTTTCCTGTTTCTTAGACAGATGCAGAATTCTATAGTGTTGGAGTTGAATGTCAAATGAAAAAATTCTGTCAGTGCTCATATACCATATACAGATTTTTTTTACAGATGAATTATTATAACTTCATGTTTTGCTTCTCTGCCTTCACAGTTATTTCACACATACTTTTTGTGAGTAGCTGCAAATGATGAAGCATGGAAATTTCACAGAACTCACTAAGAAGTGTGAAATCAAGTTTGAGATGTTGAACATTGTTAATTTATTTGTATCATTGGTAAAGGTAGGACAACACAATTAAGATAAAGACATATGTCAAACAAGGGGAGAGGGAATAGGTAAATAGCAAACATTATAGGAACACACCTATCTCCTCTACTCAAACCTATGTCACTTGTGTGTTCTAGAGTAAACATATAAAACTAACAATATAATTAATAACATATTCAGGGAGTTTACAGTCCAATTAAAATATTCTTGATCACATTTGTAGAAGTAGCAATGCAGATTAATCATGAAGGATTTATATGAGAAAAGAGTAAAATTTCAAGTCTTCCATCTTTTAGCATTATTTAAGTCAAGTAAATTTGTCTGTGTGAATCAGCTGATAGTTCTTTGAAATGACAGTCTTTCTATGTCCCTCTGCATGCATGAATGTGCCTATGGTAGGAAATAATTTTATATCACTATAAACTATATAATTAAAAATGGTGTTTTGCAACAATTATTTCTCTGGAGATTCAAAAAGTCTTATTAATATAATTTTGTAATTTTTATAAATATTTTTGAAGTACCAATATAAAATATCAGTCTTCATGGCACAAACCTTATCCATTTTTTGTCATCATCCTATCTTTTCTGTAAAAATAATATCTCAACAAGGGTCTGGACTACAATGAGTTTGATAATTGCTATTACCTTGCTTATTCTTCTGATCACATTTATTTACACAAACATCTCTTTTGATATAAAGATAATTTTGTGTCTTCCCCAGTTTACATAGAGATTTGAAGGAAGGATAAACACACACATCAATGTAACATTCACTTTAGTATTTGGGATATATGCATGCAAATATATACATATTTGTGTGTTGTGCATGTGTGTTATGTTGGTTTACAACACTGTAAATGAATTTGAGGTATAAGATCACATCCTTCAAATGTACACTCCACATATCACCAAGGCACTCATAGTCCTTACCACTAAACATATAGTGTTGTAAACCTATATTACTGTGATAAAATTGATATAGGTCCATTTCTCCAAAAAATAGCATTAGATCACTGATAAAGTTTATACTGAATCTGTATAATACTTTGGGTAAGATAGCCACTTTAACAATGTTAATTTTTCCAACTCATGAGCAGGGAATATTTTTCCATTTTGTGTGTATCATCTTTTATTTCTTTAACAATGTCTTATAGTTTTCACTGCATAGTTCCTTTGTCTTCTTTGTTATGTTCACTCCTAGGTGTTTGACTATTTTTGATGCAATATGAAGAAAATATCACAGGGTTTATACAAGTAATCATAAGCTGAAAAATTTATGTATCTAAGAAAGGAAATCTCAGCAGGAGCATTTGACTAGATATTGTCCAGGTCAACAGAGCCTTCACATAAAGACAAGCAATTATACAATAACTATCATGGGTTAACAGATAATGTTTCAGTATTAGGTGATATGGTATTTATTCAAGTTGAATTTAACATCATAATAAATTGAATGGTCCTTTCCTCCCTTTCTTGTTGTCAGTTGAAGGGCAGTATATTAATCTTTAATTTTATCAAGTGTAGTAGAAAAATATACTTCCTTTTATAGCAGCATCTTTGAGTATATAGAAAGTATGGGTTCAGTGTGGTAGAGTTTAGGAATAACAAAAGCACTAACTTATTTTCCCTATGAAATGTCAAAAATCATCATTGTCAAATTGTCAAAATTTGAAAATTGTCAAAAATTCATTAATTTAACTTTTTTTTCTATATTGATACTGCACATTCAAAAATGCATATGTCTTTGAAAGTGGTAGCATGTAAACTGCCATTATCCCTCTCTTTTATTATTAGCAAACTAACATATAACTCTTGCTTAGTTTTTTATTTTTTTATTTTTATTACTATTATAAAGTTTATTCCGGTTGACTATTTAGGCCATAGACATGTACATGAAATTTCCATAAAAGGGATGAGTATGTGGGAGGTTAGGAGGGGTGGAGATGGGAGGGAGTGGTCAGGGAGGGTAGGAAAGGGACCTGTGTGGTCCCCAGGGAATACAAAGATGTGAAACACATATATATAAAAAAAATAAATTAAGAAAAAAAAAAAAGGAATCAGTACAATTTCCATGCTGGGGAGAAGCAGCTCTCCTGCCTGCCTGGCACTATGCAGATGGCTCTCTTTTTCTTTCTCCATTCCCTAATAACCCTGTTCCTTTTTTTTTTTCTCTCTTTTTTTAGAAATTTAATTTAATTTTTTTAAAATTTGCATATATATGTATATTTATATTTATATTACATTAGTCCATTATTGTGAACCCCGGGGCTTTCCCACTTCACTAACATTTGTTAACCATCCTGATTTTTTGAGCTCTTGACCTCCCCCACCTTCTTCCCCCTCCTCCTCTCTTGCTCCATGGTTCAGTCCCACTGGTTGTTTTCATTCTTTCTTATTTGTTTCTTTGTTTTTCCCTATATACATCATATAAGTGAGACCATCCTGTACGTCTCTTTTTCTTTTTGGCTTATTTCTGCTAATATGAGTCTTTCTAGTTCCATCCAGGTTGCTGCGAATGACATGTGTTTGTCCTCCTGATGGATGCTTAGTATTCCATCATGCATATGTACCAACTTTTTTTTTAGCCAATCATCTGTTTTGGGGTATTTGGTTTGTTTCCAATTCTTGGCAATTTACTGGGTCTTCTTATACACTATTCCCATTCACTCTAGTCTCTGAAGGATGGCAATAATTAATTAATCACCAGAATCAGAGGTTCAATGATTCTCATACTCTCCTGCCAGCACAATACCTTTAATATTAAACACTATATATTACTATTATTCATGTTTAATTATTGTCTTGAATCATTTTAAAACAGTCTCTTAATTCAGCAATGTTACTCCGTACTGTGTTCTTGCTATCTACTTAAGTACTACTGATTTTCTCTAACTTATGAATATGGACTTTTCTGATTGTTATTCTTTAATTCTCTCCTTTTGTTACTGTAGATAACACAAATCATTCTCTCAGTAATTTATATTTGTAGACACAAATAAACAAACTATATATATATATATATATATATATATACATGCATATATATGATCCTATATAATTTCATTTTTTTTTAGAGACTAGGTCTTATTACGTTGCCCAGGGCTGTCTCGAACCCATGGAACTCAAGTGATCCCTAGCCTCAGTCTCCTAGGTTGCTAGAATTACAGGTGCATGCCACCATGGCTGGTTTAATGTCATCTTTTGTTCTATTTTCCTGGGTTCTTGGTTTTCTACTAAGTAGTGAAAAGTAGTATTAGTAATAGAAAATGTTTCTTGAACTGTAGTATACCATAAAATGCATTTAACAAGGTTTTATGTGGTATAAAAATCATCCACAGTCTTAAATTCCTATATTTGTCTTATCATGAGTATCACTAAAATAGTCAATTGTGAATTGGAATAAAGAATTAGTAGTTTTAGAAGGAAATTCTAGTAATAGTATTTAGGGAAAAAAGATACCTATGGTGGCTTTACTGATTAACTTAATGACATTTCCCCATTGAGTTCTTTAACTACATGTCTTCTTTCCCACTGAGTATAACTTTAAGTATTATTCTTGATAACTTATTAATATCAATCACATGTAAATATGCTTTGATATTTAATTTTGTTGCTAGCTAATTTGTAACAATATGAATGACCGGAGCACATTTTGTTAAGTGAAATAACTCAGAAGAAGAATAATTACTAGATGATTGCCTTCATATGTGGAATACAGTAGAAGCAAAATAAAATACATTGGAAAAAATAAATACAGAATACAGTAAAAGCAAAGAATACAGTAAAAGCAAAATAAAATACAGTAGAAGCAAAATAAAAGAACAAAATAAAAACAAAAAACAAAAGCAAAAGCAAAAATGAATCCTAGAAAATGACTCTAGAACCAAAATGTCAGAGGAGGAAGTTGGGAGTTGTGGAGCACAGCTCAAGGAAGTCCAGTTGTCTACAGTGAAGGATCATGAGTACTCTGATAAGTTGGTATTGCTGTAGTGACATATATACAAAAAGTATATCATACTCCTGGTCATACACAGCATTTTAAACCAGTGTTACTGCAATAAAAATGATACAATTAAAAATAGATCAATAAATATATTTATAGAATCAATTTTTTTAAGTTGATTAAATTCTTACCACTGGGCATCTAACTTAAGATCAGTATTACAGCATCAGGATGAAAAAGAAACAGAAGTTTAAATCAAATGTCTCCTGGTCAAAAAGAGAAGGTGTAGCAAAACACATATTTATTGAAAAGGTGATGGAAGTCTGGATATCTATAATGGGGCTTCCCAAGAGCAAAACAAAATGGTAAATGGGGAAATAAGTCATAACTTATTTTTATGTGCTCCACATACAATAATTTGCTTATAGCTTATTAAAGATGCCGTGATTGATGATGATAATGATGATGACAGAGTAATACAGACACACACATGTGCACACTCAACTTATAGCAGAAGATTCCAAGTTTATTCCAATAAAATGTGTATTGTCTTTTTGGATCCAGAATCCTTCCTTCAGGTTGAATTGTTTATATTAACCCAATGGTCTGAGCCCTCAGGACTGTTATAACAGTCAATCAGAATCACCATCCTAAACAGGAAGACAGGAGTGATCACAATTATCATGTACTTTAGATTTAGATAGAAAAGGACAGTTAGGTGTGTTGTCTTCCTGAACGCTGAACCTTGGCAGCACAACTTGGGAAAATGAGTGAAATAAGTTAATCTAAGCTGCCGAGTGGAATGTCAGGTCAGTTACCACTCCAGTGACAAAATGGGAGGGGAGCTGGAATGAAAGGTACCCAGCAAGGACCTTTCTTAAATGGTGTGTAAATAAAGGTGCTACAAGAGCCCCCTGGTGAATCCAACTGCTTCTTTACAGACTTAGTACCACAGTTACAACTCTTTCTGAATTGATAAGACAGAATCTATTAGAGTTTCAAGTATTTCAGTGAAGGAAGAAATAAAAAGAATAATTAAGCTGTTACTTGATAAATGGAGAGAAAGATTTCAAGTGGCATCAGATTGTAGAATGTCTCCCAAGAACTATTTACTTTTGTTTTAATTCAAATATATATGTGTACAGTAAGGAGGTCTGCTATCATAGACACCTAAAGTAATAATGAGTGTGCCATATTCAAATGTAATTGAAGCAAAATATGTTAGATAGAAATTTTGTATTTCATATAGAAATATGACATTATTGCCTCCAAGCAAAACTGAAATAAACATCCTTTTATTGTCTATTGTATATATTATGCTGCTGTATATTTTTACTCCAAAATCTCTTAATATTCAAGTTTCCAGTTCCCTTAGGTTTGGCTGAATCTTTGCAGAGAGTTAATTACCAAGGATATACTTTTTATAGATTTCTTATATAACATAAAAACCACATTCAATGGAACTAAATGTTGTATTATATGATGCCCTGTCTCTGACTTGTGGCTTATGTTATTATAAACCTTAGCATATCAAAGGATAAGTTGGTGGTTGGTCAAGGTAACATCAAGAACAGCTTCTCCTAACTCATGTGTTATATGGTGATAGCAGTGAGTGAACCTGGGGAATGAATACAGAACATATTGCAATATCATTGAGGTTCACTTTCTCTATTTGTTAGGTCAGGTCACAGTCTGACTTTCACGACTGATGAATGTCAAGTGGTCAATAAACCTTCTAAGTTTCTAGGAATCAGATAATTCTCTGTGTTCTAGTAAATTACTCTGGGAATTTAAGGGGTCAGGTAAAATGGGATCAGAGATCTTGTTCTTGATCACAAATACCGTACACAAACATGTAAAACTGAGAGATGAAAACAGGGACTACTCAAACAGCTATTGTACACCCACCTATGCTATTTAGCATCTCTTTCCTGCTATATATCTTATAACAGGCAAACTGATGTCTCAAAACACCTTAGCAATTGTGGTGGCTTAGATTTCCTAAAGGACAAAGTCTGGACTCCTGCACGACTACTGCATGTACACAGATGTAAAATTGATTTTTTTCAACATTTCTTTCCATTCAAAAATACTTTTCATATATTCCCACTGACAAGTGAGGGCACTGCTTTTGTAGCATCAATACAGTACAGAAAATTTTAATAATTTGTATATTTAAGTACACTTTCTACTAGTGGGAGCCTACTCTTCTTACTCAAGTAGGGAGCATAATTTGTGAAGGTGTTCTCATGAATCTTAATGAGATTTTCATCTTCTATAACCCTTTTATTATAAAGGGTAAAAAGAAAAGTAAATTTGAGGAAATATTTTTTCATAGTATACATACATGTATACATGCCTGTGATCCTATACCCACACATAAACACAGAGGGGGCAAGTCATGTACTGGAAGATGACTAAAACTATGTATATAATCTGTTCATAAAATGTGTTCTCTTCCACTATTGTTTCCATTGTTTTTTTAATTGAACGATAATGCGGAAGTCAACTGCAAGCTAAAGAAATTCTACTTGTTTTAACTCAGGACCCCAAAAAGAGCTACACTAGCAGCCGACTTAAAGAAAAAAATCAGTATAAGCATTTTCAGCCCATTACAAACAGAAACAGCTGTATTACCAACCCCTCAGAGATAGAGCTGATAATGAAAATGTTACAGACCTTTAAGTGGAGCATCTCTGCCAGACAAGGTTATAATAGTGAACTTACATTAGGGAAGAAAGCATTCAGTATTTATGATTTGCAATTTTAACTTGTGTTTAAAGTGGTACAGGAGGATTCATGGGGGATTTAATGTTCTAGGAAATCTATTTGGTCAGTACTGTAGGATTTTATGACCTTTCATTAAGACTTGAAAGTTTAACTGTAAAGCTTCTGCATTGAATGCAAATCATGCTATTTTGTGCACCCTGTCCTCTGAACAGAACTAATGCCACCGATGAAAGAGGCAGTTACCAAAGTCTTATATTTTAAAGGGGTTGGCATCAGAGGCTATAAATACAATATTCATCAAAAAACTTTAGAGGACAGAGCTCTAGAACAAAAATCCAACAAATTGTTTATTCTTTATAAATTTACGCTCCATAGAAGCCAAGAAAGTCATAATTTAAAAATGCCTGATATGGAGTTTAACAAGTCTTTCTCCAGTGAGGGATATTTAAAATGTTTAAATTGAGCCAAATTCATGCATGAGCTTAGTTTATAAGCATGCTCTTAATATGCATCACAAAGTTTATGGGAGCTATCGGCATCATACAAATAGCATTTAGTTTCAAATAAATCTCTCCAAATAAATCAAATAATCAAGGAGCCTTCACGTGGATTTTGTATTTAATTATCACACCAATTCTGTGTTTTGTGTATCATTATCATTGTGCAGATGGGAAACAAGTTCAGCATTAAATTAATTTGACCAACATTTCCAGGTGGACTACAAGGGTAGAGATACTTTCCTTATTTCATATACTATCTTTTTAAAGCACATATGCCCCAAATTTGAAGACAACTTCTGATATTTGAAGATATCATTTTAATATTTTTCACATAGTTTTCCTTGATTTTCTAGTGACACTAAGCCTTGCAAATTAAAGCATCCAAGTATATCAACTGTTCATTGAGTTTTGACTCAATGAAACGATAACGGTTGTGTTTCACCTTTATTTTCTGTTGAGTTGGAAGAGGGAAATCAGTAGAGAACAAAAATAAAACTTGAAATGACTCCCTACCCTCTCATTGTTCATTCTAAACAGACTTTGATTCCCACGTATGAGGGAAAAGTGGATCTGTAGAATCATTTGGAGAATGATAGAGTACTCACTGATAGACATAGTCCTTATCATGTCTGAATAAAGATTATAAGTAGTAGCATTTTAGATTTTTTTTTGAGCCAGAGGCTGTCTGGGTTCAGTTCTTTATGTGTCCCATAAGGGGTGAGGAGCTCAGGGTCCACCCACTGGTAAATGTGGCAGGCAAGCCATGCAAGATTGAGTCAATTTTGAGTGAAATTTATACCACTTTTAGTAAAGAAGGCAGCAGTTTGATAACTCACCATTTTTTCTCTATGGGAAAGATTGTGAAAGATTCACTAAGTAGAATATCCATCCTCAAAAGGCATGATGTAATAACCATCACCCTTGTCCTAAAATCTTGTTTGATGTTTGTCTATTTTTATAATATGCCTGAGGTTTTCTCATCACTCTAAGGGGTTTCTAGTTCCTTTATTTTTTAGCCAATAAATGAAAGGTAATATAAATATTTACTTAATTGTATATTCTTATTCTTTCTATTGTACTGCCAAATGCCTAGTTAGCTATGGGTAAATTATCAATGAGCATTAAACAAAAGTCAATTCTCCTATATTGGAAGGATAGTACAGTCCACTGCACAAATTTATTTATACTTTTTTATACAATAGAATTAATTAATAGTCATTAGTATTAATAGTATTATACTATTAATTATAGTATTTATTAGTATTCATACTATAGAATAAATAGTATACTGTATGTCCTTAGGGACATGTCAGTGTACTTTTATATTAGAATCATTTCTAAACAGAACCTAGCATTTAGAGACAATGAAGATATGCCTATGACCACAGAATACAAGGCAAGTTTATTGTAAAGCTCAATATTTTTTCAAAGCAAATTAATACATGACCATTGAAGCCTATGAAATGGAAATGATTTAAATAATTTTAAAGATATAATCTATATGGAATGAGTTTCAGATGTCCCTGTGATAAATTTTAACATAAAATATTGTACATCTTGTCTGTTCATTGAATATGGCCATAAGTGTCTTTTCTGTTCTGGGAAGATAGAAAAAGAAAACAAGATTTACACTAGATATCATACAAGTTAGAGGTGAAATAGAAATGAAAATAAAATTTCAACACATGCTGACACTACTGCCATGAAGATTTATACAAGGGTCCTAGAAATCTAGCAGGGTAGGCACTTAAAACTTCCTGGGGAAATAAAGAAAAGTTTTTAAAGATTTTATTACAGAGGGAAAAGTGAAAATCTATCCTTTAGATGTTGGAAAAAGGTAAGACAGGCAAGAGAACACTTGATGGTATTGTTAGTTATATGCTTATATTCAAATTCATCGTACATACATGTATTCATTCAATTAAGCAAAGAGGAAAAATGAGCTGTTAAATACAAAATAACATTTCAATAACATAATGATGAAAACATTATGATAATATTATAATCATAAATCAAAACTAGCGAGCACAGTGAAGCAAACAATAGGGCAAAGGATTATTTCATGGAAACCTTTGAAAAAGTCTCAAAGAGAAAAGAGGAAGCAACAATGTCCACTAGATTTTTGCTTAATTTGATGAATATGGAATTACTTATGCTTTAACACTCATTATTCAAAAAGATCAGGGTGTGTGTGTGTACTCATATATATACATATATATATGTATAGTGTGCATATGTATACACATATATCTGTTTCCAATAGATATATATTTAAGAGCAGGTTTATTAGGATACACGAAATAAGAGGTGTTTCTGTAGTCACAGGCAGGCAAAGAGGGAGCCACTATTTGTTTATGTATGATGTGACTGAAGCAGTGAAAAGTTTTTTCTTGGACATGTTAAGTTTTAGATTCCAGTTTATGATGCCAGAAGACAATTCTATTTATCAGCCTGCTTGCCAGTGGAAAAGTCACAGTAGGGGACATAAATTTGTAGCGATCATTGTAAAAATGATATCAAACCCACAAGAATGGAAGAGGTCACTAAAAAAATGTGTGCAGGTATAACATAGAATAGGAATGGAACTGAGCACAGGGATTCTCTAACACTGCAATGCTAAAAATACACCCTGGAAAAGGACCCAAAGGTAGATAAGAGGGGAGGACAAAAATTGAAGATGTCACTGTCTTAAAGGGAAAGTGAACAAAGTTTCTTAAGCAAAAGGAGTGACAAACAGTGAGAAAAGCTACAGAGAGGTTAACTAATAAAAGAAATTATTACCTTTGGGTGGAACTGATAAATTTGACGAAAAGTGATTTAATGACATTTGATTGTAGTAAGTTAAGAAAACAAAGGAAAACATGAAAGTTGAACCAAAGTCTTGACAAGTTAAAAAATAATAACAGGTGTTGGGGCAGAAACCAATTACTGTGAAGGGACAGTGTAAACTTGGATTAGTTAAAGCACCTTTAAAAAGTGAGCTAATAAGTGAGCCTAAGACACACAAAAAACACTTAATCACAGCCAATGAGAAAGGCAAGTGAGAGGGTTGAAGTAAAAAGAAAAAGTGAAAATAGAAACAATAAACCAAGAAAAATGAAGCAGAGAGTCATAGTCAGTTATGATCAGAGGTGAAGTTAAAAGTTTCAGTGTATAAAAATAAATGTTTGTAACCAGGGAGAAAGTTCAGTTAGGGAGGTAGAGCTCTTTTCCACCAAGCACAATCTGTGCCTGCCTGCCACAAGGGAGGATAAACAACTTCTTCATTTTTTTTTTTTTTTTCATGAATGAATGCTGAAATGTGTATGCTCTGAGCTTTGGAAACAGACTTTTCAGTAATACTGGGAAGGTAGAATAGGATTCCAAGTACTGGAGTTCAAGCAGGACTTGCTGGTGAAACGGAAACAGTACACTGAAAATAAAGTGTCCATTTTCTGCTATAACTCAGTCTTTATAGCTCCTTTTAAAGACAAATTACTGAAGTTCTGTGGCTTTCTTTTCTTTTTCTTTTGGAGTGAGATCTTTTATTCAAATGAAAAAGAAATCTTATGAAGACCATTGAAAATGTGAAAGAGGTGAAAACTGCATTGTTCTGTTGTATGAAGGGAGCAACCTCGAATCCTGCCCATCCAATATGCCCCTCTTACCTACTGAAAAGATCCCCCAAGATGTGCCAAAGGATCCTAAGCTGCTGAAAGTATTTTTAAACATTTAAGTCATACTATAATGGAACAGCATTTTTATAAATTAATTGTATTGTGGTAATGTTGGTTCACATTGCATAATTCATACATGAATGAGGGGAATAAGTTCACACCTCTCTAGATGTATGTGACTGAAATTGGATGCAAATGGGACAGAAGCCTCCAACTAACAAGTAGTAGGAAAAAAAGTGGCACTTTTAAAATGTGGATTCTGCTGCCCAGAATATTGCATGTTCTTACCACCCACCCAGTGGCAGTTGCCAGTCAAATGCTATTTAACAACAGGGTTGTATTTAACAAGGAAAAGTAATCAGGAAAATAGTCAAACAAAAAGTCCTTAATGCTGCACGGGGCCAGTTGTCTTACTGCAGCTACCAGTTTTAGTCCCAAAGGTCCCAAAGACACATGTCCTTGATGGTGCCCCTTTGTCCCTCCAAACCTGAGGCAGGCACTCGGCAAATTCCAGTCTTTCTCCAGCATCTTCTTTTTGTTACTTTGCTATAGTACCACCCTGCCCGCACCGGCTACTCTTCTGCCGGCCACCATGGCTCCTTGCCACCACCAGTTTACTCTTCCAGGGGGCTTCTGTCCGTCCTGGTCACACAGGCTCTTCCCTTACTGGCCTTCCATTCTCATGTCTTCCCTTCCCAAGAGTCTCTGTTTCCCAGACTCTGTTCCTTTCTTTTTATCTCCTTTTATTATTATTTTTTTTCTCTTCCTGAAAGAAAACCGGACTCCAATTTTCTCTCCCTGGTGATCCATTTTCTCTTCCTCACAAGGATTTGCAACAAAGTAAAAGAAAGAAGTACCCATATCCTGTTTAGGACTTTGTTTTTTCAAACACAGCTAATGGAAATGCCTAAATTTCAATACTATTCATGTTGGGGTCATGGCTTCATTACCACACCACACCCAACACCACAGAACCTGAAATCCTCACTGGACCCTTTTTATACTTTGTTCCCTACTCTTCACCAACTCCCTATGAGCCTCAATTCTATAGTCATATTTCTAGTATCTGTTTTGCTTTTATTTTATCTTTGCCTTTGTTTCGTTTATTTGTATTCCGCATTTGAGTCAATCATGGTTTGTCTTTCTCCTCTTGACTTTTTAAACGACATTTTGTCTTATTGAGTCATTCTGTATGAGAGAGAAAATAAATCTTTCGATAGATCAAGGGGAAAATATATGAATTTACATGAATCGTTGAAGACCATATTGTGTCTACTTCCTCTGAGGGGAATAAAAATTGTAAACAAGATACTAAATAGAAATCAGGCATGATGTCACTAACAAGCACTCTTTTATCCCTTCAACAGAGGCTATTTCTCATTTTTAAAATATGCTTCCTCCTCTCGATCTCATTTAATAGCACTTCTCCTTTTCTATCCCCTTTTCTTATCTATCGCTGTTACTATTGTAATTTGTTTTCCTGTTAAAACTGGTGTCTTTTCAGGGAAAAGGATCATGATCAGCAGGATAGACAATATCGTTATTTACTGATTGAACAATCACAGGTGATAATCTCAAGTGAGATGTGTGGATAGAAAGAAACACCTGATGATGTTATGAATGTAAAATTTCTATATACCAGGTGGAAAGAAGAAAATCTTTTTGATCAATTATGCATATTTTATGCTGCATAATTTTATGCAAAACCAGGGTAACAACTGAACTACTTTCATAATTCCAAATATCTTATTAGAAAATTTATGAATGTAATTTACTACTATAACAAAATTTAGATTGACAGCAAAAAACAAGTTAACAATAAATGACTCATTAATCTAAGCACACCTGAAAATTTTAATTTCCTTTAATTTAAGTGCAAAGTGTTTGTTTTAACAAAATAAATTGTCCATTCTATCTTTTCTGCCTATTAGTTGCTTACTCTTTGTGTTCAATGATGCATTGAAATGTCAGTGGTATGGTGTGGTAGGATGACTTGTGTGCCAACCAAAAAAAAAATCTTTGCATGGGTAATAGCAGACTCTATTAATCAGCTTCTGTTAGGTTTCAAAGGGAATATTTTCACTATTTTAAAATAAATATGAATTGGCTACAATTTTTGAAAACCATGATAGAGTTTGAAGGGATTTTCCCCAGAACCTCCATTGAAGGAAACTAGCTGAGTAGTTTATTATGAAAGGATATTGAATTTTATTTTATAATGTTTTTGAATCAGTTGAAATAATCGATATTATGCTAATATGGGTTGAATTTATTGATGTGTATACAAAATGCCCTTCTTAAATTTCTAGACTAGAACTAGTTTTCTGTGAAGCATTATTATTTTGTTAGCATTTTAAAGAGTCTTTGCATCTGCATTTAGATTTGTGAAGACCCCATAATTTTACATTTTGCTAATGTTTTTATATCATGGATATATTTGGTTCATAAATTAAGATTAAAAATATATCTCCTTTTCCTTTTTATTTTTGTAATTATTTCCTTACCTATTGGTCAAACTCACTTCCTTAACTATTGGTTGAACTCCCAGTCAAGCTGGGAGTTTTCTTAATGAAAAAAAAAAATTAGGAAAGATGATAGATTTAGTTAATCTCAAAGTTATATGACTTTAATTTTTTTTGTATGTGGGCATCTTAGTACATCTTATTTCTCTAAGAATTGGTCTATTTGCTTAGCAATTAATATTACTGGTTAAGTGTTGTCTATGATAATTTTATTTGCTATATCATCCTTTTAAACCTCTGAGAATGTATGATATTTCATTTTCATTTATATGCTTTTACTATATCTCTTTTTAATGGGTGCTTATTACTAGTGATTAATCAATTTTAGTGGATTGTTCAAAGGACCAATTTTTATTCTTGTCACATTAAGTTGATTTTATATTTTATTAATCTTGTTTGTATTATTTTCTTTTAATTTCTTTGTGTTTATTAAAGAGAATTAATGACATTATGGGAATAAGTCTAGAAAAGGCAGCATCTTAACTTTAGGACATCTTAGTCCCGAGTCCCTGATATTTGATAGGAGTACCCTGCTTCCAGATACCATTTGTACCTGATTCTGCTGAATTTATGAAATCATTTATTGATATTATCTTGACTCTTCATACATGAATACAGATACATATGAGTTGTTTGCTCACCAATACCTTCAAAAAGTTTATATATATTAAACATATAATAACATTGAATAAGTTTTATTTACATACATACCAATGTGTGTGTCCTAATATTCTAAGCAAAAGATTGTAATTCATATTTTACTACTCAAAGATTGCAGAAAACCACACTAATTTTAAGAATATATATACCCTTATGATCACTGCAGCACTATTTACAACAACTCAGGAGGTTTGAAAAGAACCAAAGTGCCAAAAGACAGATGGATATATAAAGATGATGTGATATAAACACAGAAGGGAATACCATATATATCTATTTCAGATATATGTAAAAAGAAGATGAAACCTTGCCTTTTGTAATAGAAAGACAAATGCTGGATGATTTCACTCAGAGTAATATAAGAAAAACAAATGATCAACAAAATTAAACTAACAAAGGAACTAACAAAATTATATTAACTTATATTAACTGGGTTATTCTAGAAGTTCTAATGTCTCCTTTTTAAAAATGAAATCCATCATCATTTAGGTATGGCCGATTCCATTCAAGAAAGATTGATGGACTCTAAGTCACGTGAGGATCTGAGTTTTTGTATTTCTTGTACATATATATATTTTATATATTTTGATTTTTGTATATTTTCAGAGACACTATAAGGAGCAAAATAATCTTTAGATTTTTAAATATCAAACTATCTAACTTTTATCCTGCATAGTTGAAACTCAATTGTTCCAACTTCTAAATATTCATCAGTTAAATAAGATTTCTATGGCAAGACAAAGAATAAAAATACTTAGTACTAAAAGAGGACAATTTGTGCTTTTATACAATAGGATGCATTTATTCTAATTTCTTTTAAGTTTTTTAACTGATAGGAAACTAATTTTAACCTAAATTGAGAACTTTTGACAAGCTGTATATCTTTGAGTTAGTGAACGGTGTGAAAATAATAATGGTAATTTTTGATAATGACAGATTTAGAATTATTCATACTTTATTAAAAATCAACATGTTTCTAGTACTTTAGCATGTAGCTATCCCTACTGAACATCCTATATTATATTGTGTATTGCTTACTAGACAACTTTTACATATTTTCCCTAGAATTATTTCAATTTTGAGAAGTGTTTATAAATAGTATCTGCTTGAAAAATTTGTCACATTTGCCAGAAAATATTGCCTATAATAAAAAGTAAGTAAGTAACATTAAAAATGTTGGAATTATCTCATAAAATAACAATCTAGGAACTTTTCAGTTTTTATATCTTTATATATTATGTAAACATATACATATTTGGCACATATATATATATATATGGAACTGTGAAATGAGGAAAGGTACTCTAATAAAATTCTACCATATGTAAAAATAAAGTCCTTCAAATTTCCTCTTAACTATAGCTAATGCTGTTTGTGCTGAGAAATGTGATTCATAGAATTTTTAAAATGCAAATATTTTTCTCTCAGTAATAGGATCTTCCTTATGATGAGGTTCCAAGTGACAGAGGCAACTTAACTAGTAAGTAGTAATACAAAGTTGATACTAGAGGACTACGAACCTGCAAATAAGATATTTCTGGTCAAATGTCAGAAGATTAACATCTTAAATCATCATCAACTTGGATTAGTGCACAAAAAAACTAAAAATCTAGAATCTACAACAAGCCCATTGATTTCAAATTGGTAACATGCTGTTGATGTTATCTTTAGTGAGTTTAAGATTTTTCATGACTATGTAGCTAGGTCACTACTCTAAGATTAATATGTGGATACAAATAGGACAAAGCTTAAGCACAGAATTTTCCAATTACTTTATGGAATTTTGAATTGTTGATTTAAGCCAATAATATGATTTATTAGAAGTAGTTACAAGTACATTAAGAAGGAATTATTTGACCAAAAATATTGGAAACCATTAGAATTGATAAAGGAATTTCCTTACAATAAAATTTTTAAAGCTTATAAAATACTAATCTACATTTTAAATATCCAAGGAATATAATATTTCACTTTCACCAAATGCTTATTATTTCCTCATCTTAACTGAATTCCTCACAAGTGTCAATTAACAAGACCCATTTCGAAAGTATTGGCAACCAGCATGTCTACTTCTTCAGTAACAGAAGCCATGATAGGTGTTTATCACAGGAGGCTTAAATTCAGTTTCCTTATTATTTTCCTGTAAGTTTGTTGACATTAATATGTGGACGGCTTGCAAAATATCCAGATAGCATTGACTATTTCATTTTCTTAAGTAGATAAATTCATTCTGATACATTAACTTTAATGTCTGTTGGGAATCTTTTTGGAATAGATTTGACAAATGAGTCTATTCACAGAAAGCTATTTCATTTTTTAAGATTTGAAAATATTTTCCTTGTGCTACTATCTTTTTCCTTTGGTGATTATGAATAGATTCAGGGGTCTTTCTAGATACATATTTCAAGGTTTATGGGGAGAGATTGAAATAAGTATGATGAAAGGAGAGGAAACCCTGACCTTCACATTTAATGGTAAGAAAAACTAGCTCATTCAAACAAGTACACCTATATACGCATGTATATCATAGAGGTGATAAGGCTAGTCCAACAACATTACTCTTTCTGTTTTCAAATAATCCCTCAATACATGTGTTACTTGTTTTAAAATAAATTTTTAGTCATTTTTTTCATATATTTAGTAAGCAAATATGCTTTAGGAACATGTTAGTAGACAATGTGCTTATTTTCAAATATATAGTGAAAGCCATCAAGCTTATAGTTCTTGAGGTTAATTCAACATGAAAAAAAATAACTACATAATAAGCACATGCTTAAAAATAACAGATGCCCTGAAGGAGAATAATAGCCTGTGTCCAGTTTAGCCTCAGAACTCAAAACTGGAATTTTAGCTGGCAGCTGAAAGATAAATAGAAATTTTCTGCCTAGAGCAGAGTAGGGCATGAATTTTCCAGCTAGAGAAAAAAAACATATGCATGGGGTCCATATCTAGAAAAAGTTTGATTTATCTGGAAAACAGTGTTTAATTATGTAGTGATAATCACACAGTGTGAAGAATTTAAAAAGAAGCTACATTTTTTAGTTAATGATAAGCATGATGAAGGTTTAATGTATTTACCATTTGCTACTTAATTAAAAACCATCAAAGAAAAAGAGTCAATGAATGATTAGAGGAGTGGATAGAAGAATATGTTATAAAACAACAACAAATATTAAGTGGAAAATATAGGTAGTGAGGTATATGTGTTTCTGGTAAAATTCTGGATTTTCTTTTTCCCCTGCTTGATTCAAAACTGGATAAGATGCTGCATTAAAACAAAACAAAAACAAACTAAAAACAAAGAGCTAGTGTTAACAAATGTGGTTGAGGGAATTTAAGGAAAAAAAATACATTAGGTTAGAACTCTGACTAGATGATCTCCAAGGTATTTTAATGTCTTAGTTTTCTATGAGTAAAAATATAAAGAATTTTGGTTTTATTAAAAATAAGTTATCTCTACCAATGTAACTAAACTACTAGACACAGAGTTTTTAAGTTTCAAGGAACTATGTAAATTGGCAATACATATTCCATTTTCTCAGGAACTATAAATTTGTCATTTTAGCTACCCATTAGTCTCAGAGCTGTTTGAGAATTGTTCCATGATTATATTCAGTAGTTGAGGGAGAAAATCAGTGCAATTGAAGAATTTTGTTCAATCTAGATAATTTTTACTCTAGTTCATTTTAAAAGAAGTAATTCAGACAATAAAATATTTCTGCATTTTATTACTAAGTGTGCTTTCCAAGGCAGTTAGTGCAATTTTAAAGAAGAAAAAATGGAGATAATTTTTTAAATTATTTTTACTTTTAATCATTGAGCAAGCAGCATTACCTTCATGATTAGATTTAATTTACAAATGATCACTAAAATTATCATCATTTCTCTTCATTTGTCATTAAAACCCAGGTTGGATTTATGGATTGTTAGGAAAAGAGACAGAAAAGGTCCTAGGAGTAAATTAATACTCATCCATGGAAAAACTTGAGAATCATATAGATAGGCACCTTGAATGCAGAAGAGTCTTCTAATATTATTTTGTTTATGCAGTGAATATATGAATGTGTTCTTAAATAATATCCATTCTAAAGGTGCACACCTGTGTGAAATCTATGTTATAATATAATGCTCCTTCAATGAAAAACTTAATGGATTTTATTTACTCAAATCAAATAAATATTTTTCATATCAAAAATAGTGAATAATTTGGTAGTCAATAAAGAAAGTAATACAAAGTTCATGGCATATTAGTTTATTCATTAATTTTGCAAATACCTGATTGTCTAAATGTGTTAACCATTGTGTGAATTTCTGAGGGTAAAAAATTAAGTAAACACTTTCCCTCCCAGCAAGGAGTTAATCATTTTGTGTGATGTTGAATAAGAAGCAGTTAGCTATACAAATATATGATATTCAAAAATAAACCCAAACTGACGTACTCATAAGAAATGAGGAGACATAGATTGCAGAGGCCACTGCTTTAGCAGCCCAAACTGTCTTCAATCACCCATTCTTTGGAAAGATCATCCTGTGCTTCATTTAAAAAATAGCCTGTACGCTATTCCATGTGGTTTTGGTTGACTTGTCAAACACGATCCACCAACACCTCTGACTCCTTAAAAGGCCAATATGACATAGAACTCATCGATCAGAAAGAATCTGCACATATAGCTTAGACAAATAACTCAAAACAGAAAGAAAATTTGAAGGGAAAACAGTCTAATCACATTAGGTGTTGAATTCTGAAGGGTAGTGTAAGTAAAGAGAGGATATCAAAAGGTGTGATCTAGGAAAAGAGAAAAAAATTCTGCTGCAGTTGGTATTTACCATATAACAAATCACCTGAATATTTAGTAACTTAATAAAATAAATATTTACCCCATGATTATGTAGTAAGCAATTTTTGCAGAGCTAAACTGAGAAGCTCTACTGGTTTCAGCTTGTCTCAGGTGGTCTCAGCTAGATTTACGAAATATCTATGCTGAACTATAGACTGGCTTGGGCTGACTGGTGTATGATGCCTTCCTCTGAGAGAAGTGGAACAAATGGGGTCTATAACTCCGTGATTACTTTTAATTCAGCAAGCTAGTTTACACTTATTCAAGTTGATAACAGGGTTTTAAGGGCAAGAATAGAACACAAAATCTTGTAACCGACATTCAGAATTCACACAAAAAATATCCTATTGTTGCATACTACTGACCAAAGCAAATCAGAATATCAAACCAGATTCAGAGAAAGTGGAAATAGACAGTGACTCTTGATGAGCAGAGCAAAAAGATTTGTGCTCACCCTGCAATCCTTTACACTCATAATATAGAAATGCAAAACTAATCAGAGATGAAACTGGTCGTTATATATAAGCACTTATTTGTCTTTAAGAAAGTTTGACTTTATTGTAAAGAACAAGTGGTAATTTAAAAAATTTGGGTAATGTTTAACTGAACCCAGGATGGGGCAAAGAGACTGATAAAATACTAAGTATGTTTTCATTTAATTATAAGTGTCATTTTCATTTTCTTAATGTATGGTCAGAGGATCATCATTTAAAATTAAAAACTTGTTATGTTTAGTTTAGGTGCTGCTGATGAAATTTTTCACATATATTTGACAGATAAACAGTATTAGGTGTCTGTCATACCAGAGTTGATAATAAGTTATGGAGATTTATGGCAATAATCAAAATTTAAATGCAAGTCTGTCTTCCGGATGGGAGGCCTAATACACATCTAATAACAGGTACTTAAATATCACTGGAAGAATATTGCTTGAGAAAACTATGTACCGGGATAGTAGTACATATTTGGAGGATACATAATGTAGGGTAATTTTATTACATATATTCTCAACTTACAACAAACACTCTAGAACTGCTTTCTGAAGGTAAATAAAATCCATTCTATTAAGCTTATTTGTACTTAATTATTCAGAAATTTGTTTTTTCACTGTTTTGTAGACTAAAAGTCCAAATCATGGAACATGGCTAGATTCCAGTGAGAACTGTCTTATTTGTTTGCATCTGGCTGTTTTCTCACTCTGTGTGTGAGAGAGGGAAAGAGAGGATAGCAAAGAGAGAGAAAGAGAGAGAATGGGAACAGTGCTAGATCGGAACCTCATCTAAACTTAATTACATGCTTAGAAATTTTATCTAATATTCACATTGGAGGTTATGACTTAAATATATGAATTGTGATGTGAGGCTGTGGGAAGGCAAACGCAGTCCAATCCATTGCAATGCTGAAAGGAAAAAATCATATATGCAAGAAAAGGTTCTTCTATCACTCGTCATTCTTATTTGCTCTTTCCTTCGCATAACAATGGACACCTTATATAAACATAGTTGAACAAATAGTTAAGAAGTGACACCAGCCGGGCACGGTGGCTCGTGCTTGTAAGCTTCAGCCTAAGAAGCGGCAGGGGCTAGGGATCGCGGTTCGAGTCCCGCATGGGGCCCGTATAGTGAGACCTAGTTCCAAAAAAATAGCTGGGTTTGGTGGCGCATGCCTGTAATCCCAGCTACCTGGGAAGCTGAGGCTGGGGATTGCTTGAGTCCGTGGTACCCCGGGCAACGAGAGCCTGCGGTTCCATGGGCAAAAATAGCAAGACCCAGTTTCCAAAAAAAAAAAAAAAAAAAAAAAAAAAAAAAAAAAAAAAAAAAAAAAAAAAAAAAAAAA
>PVHY01020137.1:0-26088 GCA_004024945.1 Uropsilus gracilis | reverse complement strand
GGCTCGCAGAGGTCCCTTGACAGCCTTCCCTCCCACCTTACCCTCCTGCTCCTTTCATTCAGTCTATAGAGAAGGAACCTGAGGCTTCTACCAGCAGCAAGACTCCCGGCTCCAGGTCTGTCCCTGACTTCACTTGCCCCCTCCCCGCAACCGTGGATCCCAGGACTATTTGCACCGGGTGGGTACTGGGTATGGAGGTGGACTAGTGGGGGCAAAGATGCCGAGAAAGAAGGGCAACCTCTGACCTGGAGTACTCCTCCTGGAGGCTGGGAGTGGGTGGGTGGGTGGAGGGTGTGTCCCCTGGCAGGGGCAGGAGCAGAACACCCAGAGAGCTATTACTGCCATTTACGGCCTGGGGAGTAGGGGTCTCCAAGAGAGTCTCTTAACTATACCTTGGAAAGGGGCGATCGAGAAGGGTGGGAGTTTAGGACTGAATTGCCTCTTCTCCCAACATTCCAGAGATTGGGAGTTGGCACACTTGGTCTGGACAATCCTGGACTGAACCCCCAGCAGTAAACGCCCTGCTCTAACCTCCCTCCCCCCAATGCTGTGTTCTGTCAATCTGCATAGGGCACAGAACAATGAGCAGAATGAGAATGTGCTTTGAAAAATTATCCACAGCTTGGTGCTGGCCCCTTGAACCCCACTTGTGTGGGGCAGTGATCTAAGAAACTGTGAGGCTATGTGGGCTGGGATCCGTGCTCCTGTGCTGAGTATCTGTTGCAGATGTGGAGGGTAGGGATGTGAGGGTAGGTTTCTGACAGTGATTCAGCCAGGATTTGGAGGGCTGAGGAATAGAGGTACCGGTGTGATCAGCGTTCTGTGCAAAGGCAGTGTAAGCTGACTCGTCTCTGCCCCAGTTTTTGTCACCCAAATGGGTTCATGTAAAGGATTCATCCTAGCAGAGATCCAGTCATTTATGAGCGCTCCTCGGATAGGTCTGTCCTTTCCTATGATCCTATTACCAACATTTCCCTTAAAGAAGAGATCTGTCTTAGGAAGGAGATATCTGGGAGGGAGGGTCTCAAAGTGAACCTCAGGTTTAGATGGCAAGAGGGGTATGGGGCCTTTTCCCTTTAAACTTGAACTGGAGGAGAACTTTACACGTGCCTGTTGCAGAAAGCCCCTTCAGAACCCAAAAGGAGATGCCTAGGAGCTGTTCTGGTCTCCCGACTTCCTGCCCACACTGTCCATTTAATGGCCAGACTCTGCCCATCCCTGAAAATGTCTTTCTTGTTGTCTTGTCTATTGTGTGACTCATTGAAATTTTCCCCATTTTTGCTTGAGAATGTTTTCCTCTTAACCTTCTCTGATTTGTTCCCTGACCCCCTCCCCCTCCCACATGCATGCTTTATGGCAAAATAAGCTAATATTTTCAATAAGATAAAAACATGCATTGCTGACTTGTGTAGTTATTAGCGAGTAGTTCACTTTGTGAGTGCAATGCATATAAATAGCATGGGAACGGCCAAAGCAAGCATTTTGGAAGTGGGGGAAGCAGGGAAACTGAGAATTCATTTATTTATTCATTTATTCATTCAATCAACAGATGCTAATGGAGAGTAAGGGTCCCTGCCAAGCATAATACACTTGCTGCGTCAGTTTGGATGGCCTATAAGCTGTACTTTCGTCACTACCCTAGCAGCAAACAAATAAGAAAGAACATGGGATCACACAAAGGTCACAGCAGAGGATTTCACAGAGAAGGTAACCTAGAAGCCAACCAGGGTAGTGGGAATGAAGATGAGAGAGAAGCTGGGGAGCCAAAGCTATTGGGGCCTGGGGAGTGGGCTGGGCCCTGTCTGCACTGGGTGACTGGCAAGGGAGTGGGGTGTCCTGGGTGATGATGAGAGCGGTTAAGGCTGCCATCGATAAGTTGCCTTGAGCACCTGATAGAGCCCTGGAGTCCTCTTCAGAAGATGTGGAGAAGCAGAGCAAACACCCATAAGCCAGATATTGGGGTCAGAACGGGGGTTTGTATCTCTCCCAGAACCCTGGCAGAGGATGGCATAGAGAGCTAGGTCTGCCAGCTCTGTGCTGGGAAACTTTTTGGGCTGTTGTAACAGCACAGGCAGGATGTGCAGGCTGGTGCCAGGGCTGCTTCTGCAGCGAGCAAGAAGGTCACTTGCCTTCAAGCCCACTTGGGGCAAGGGCACGGTCATGTTGGGGCTTGAAATTAGATGTTTCAAATGCAGCTCCACCTCCACCGTCTTGGCAAGTTCCTCAGTTTCTCTCGTGCCTGAGTTGCCACATCTGGAAAGTACATGTAGTGGTTGTGACTAGGTGGAATGTTGCAAACCTCCATCTTCAGAGGTGTTTGCAATGACTGGAGAAAAACTGAACCCCAGATCATCACCAGTCCAGCATCGAGCGTCAACTCTCCTGATATTTCCTTTCCCAAACTTCTCTGTATGCCAAAAAGGAAGAACCTGAATGATAAGACTAAAGAGGAGCTCTCCCTGCCCCACACTGTCAGCTACTGTCAGGGTACAAAGGGTGAAGGTGCGGTGTGAAACATGGTTGACCCCTGCATTATTGTCACTGTGTTGTTAGCAGCACAGAGGTTTCTACCGACAGTCTTTTCATGGGTAACTTGTATTTTGAGCAATTCTGAGATACATGGGGGAAGCATTGCTACTAGCCCCACTTTCCACAAATGACCAACATAGAATAAGCCTTGCTAGCCTGCCCTACCCTGCCTTCATGGGGGGTGAGACTAACCCAGATTCCTTTGGGAGTTAAAGTCAACTCTATTAGTACTTATGCTGAGAAAACAGTATAATTCCTCACTCTTACAGGAAAAAAAAAAGGACATCTGGATATTCCACCTTTGGGGGCTTTCCATTTAAATTTTATCCATCATCAAATTTAGTGACAGTTTTAAATATATTTCTACATTGAAGTCTGCTAACCACCAGGTTGACCTCCAAGAGTGTCATGGGTCTTCCCAAAATGTTGTCCAGAAAAGGGGCTGCAGAAGTAAAGGTCAGGGTGCATTTCACTGACAAGTGAAACTGGAAAATCCTGTATTGTCCAAGGCCCAGAACCAGAATCACTCTGTGTTCAAAAATGCTCTCCAAGGCTCCTGAGCTAAGGGAGGAATCAGAGAATTTGACAATCAGATGGCTCAGGTGTCTGAGTTTTCCAGCATGACCACAGGTGCTTAAAACTCTCCTGAGGTAGACGTGGAGGGATAGGTGGCTCTAGGGGTGCTGTTTGCCCCACTTGCTGCCCACCCCATTTCTCTACTTGCAGGTTCCCTCCACCTCAAATTGCAGCTCCCGAATGAGAGTGGGGCTCAGGGATTGGTGAGAGGAGTTTAGGCCTTAGGAAGAAAACAATCAATATCAAAAGTTACTTCACTTAAGACAGTATCATCACGATGACAAGACCTCATGGCTTGAACAGGCAACGAGGACATCAGGTCTCATTTGGAGTTCCTTTCCAAGTCAGGACAATTTCATGGAAGTCTGCCTTCCCCAGAATGAAATCATTTGATATTGAATTATTTACCTAGGTTTCTATCTATATCACTAGATTTCTAGTGGAATGGAATTCTAAAAATGAATATTTACAATGGATAACCACTGAATGTTTCCTAGACTTGAGGAACTCACCTATGAGTGCCACCAGAATATGCCTTCTTTCCTGTCATGTGAACAGTGCAAGCATGCTGCATTGCATGAGCATACCTGTTGCAGATATTAGGGCAGGTGTACAATGTGGTGCAGAATAAGCCAGGGAATGACTCATAATTTGCAAAAATAGTTTTTTCTTTCCCCCATAGTCTATGGGTTTATTTCTTTTTCTTTTAAAAAAATGTTTAAATTGATTGCACATATGTAAAGAGCTAGGTGTAGGGTTGTGAGAAAGGATGAGCGAGAGAGATTGACACAGTTAAAATATAAGAGAATGCTTTATGACTAATTAATTTGGGAAGATTATTAGCTAAGGTAATAAAATTTGGGTAAAATATTAATTTTTGTCAGATAATGGTGGGCAGGGGGTTTACTTATATATTGTTGGTAACTTTTAAGGAATGTTTTTAAAGGGGAATGGAGAGCCTCTTTTTGCTTTTTTGGACATTTGTTATGTTTTGATTTTAGTGTTTTGAAGCTAGATAAGATAGAAAAATGAAGTTTTCTTATTTTACAGTTATGAATTTTGTTTGATTTTAGCTGGCAGCCTCTGACACACACACACGCACACACACATATAGATTTTCACATCATTGTATACCCCAAGGGTCTCCCATCACCCTATCACCATTGAACTACCATCCCAATTTCCCATGCCTACCCCTCCCCTTTCCCCCCCTCCCTTGCTTTATGCTTTTATTCTACTGTCAGTTTGTTAGTTTTAACTTTGTCTTGTCCTTTTGTTTGTTTGCTTTTCCTATATCGTTCATAAACATAAGACCACTTATATTTGTCTTTTTCTTTCTGACTTATTTCTACTAGCATGATTCTTTCGAACTCCATCCATGTGCAACAAATAGTTCTTAAGTTACAGCTCAATAAATTGCAGAGGAGCAGAATAATAAAAATGTTCAATTTAATTCTAAATTCAGTGATGTGACCGGTGTTAGTGTCATACTAGTATGAATAAATGAATGAATAAAATCTTTGTGACAAATTAACATTAAAATTTTATTTGAAAGTGTAAAATATAAAAAGAAAAAATTACAAGTGAGTTGATAAGCATTTTGATCAGTTGGCAGTCCAGGATGGTGAATTTTGAGCAACAGGCATGTTGGAGGTGGCAAAGAGTAATTGCCTTAGTTTAAGGACTGGTTCCGTGGTTCACCATCTGTGTGTTCTTGGGCAAGTTACTCTCTGTGCCTCCAACACCTTCCCTGTAAGGTGGCATCAATATTTGCTCTATCACAGAAGAGTTGTTGTGGAGACTAAACACACTGGCATATATGAAGTAAAACAATGTTTGGTGCTGATAAGAATTATATATGTTTATTATGACTAAAGCTTCTAACAGAGTCTCTGCTACTTGGTCATTCTGAAACCCCTAAAAAAAATCTATTTTGCTCCAAACATGTTGACATTAAGCAGTAAGCCCTTTGTCAGACTCAGTGAGTTAGAAGTTGGTGTGTTGCTGGGATGAGAAGTCAGCATGGACTTGCCAACGCTGCAGTACTGACTATAGAACAGGAAGTCCCAGCCCTCCATGGAGCCCAGGCAGGGTTCAGACACAGCCTTGACTGCCAGAGGCCATTGCTCTGAGAGCTGGAGGCCTGACCCCAGACTGAACGTTGGCACCACTGGAGAACTTCACCAATGCTGAAGCCTGATTTCTGTCCCAGGCTCCAGACACTTGGGGCTGCTTGGTCTGGAGGGGGTTCAGGCATCTGAATGTAAAGGTTCCCTGAGTAATTCTAAAGTGCACCGATGCAATATTTAATTAAAAGGAGTGATGGAGGGACAGGTGGCTGGGGAGGTACAGCACATGGATATGACAATACCTCCAGGAAGACTAGAGGAAAAGTTAGGGAAACCAACAGTGACCCCTCTGCCCAAAGGGACAGAAAGATCCAGAAGGGGAAGGGGCTGCCAAGGTAGAAGAGGCTGGACTGGCTGTGACGCTGGCTGTCTTCTCCCATGGCACCAGACATGCACCTGCAGGTGGGACCGGCCAAAGTGATCTTCCATGTGACACATTCAAGCTGAATAACCAAATATTTAGAAATATAAAAATTTTGATATAAAAGATAAAATTTTGATATAAAATTTTTCAGTTCACCTGTCTCTTTGCTGTAGAGTATATATACTGAGGCTTAATTTGGTCCTGTTAGTTTAATGTTTCACATAAGACCCAAGATGCTCCCTGCATGTTGTTAAGGAAAAACTAGGCTGGATGTGGGGCCCTCTCATCCAGGAAGTGAGAGGGGTAACCAAGGACATGCCTATGCACAGGTGCTGGAAGGCCTATGGAGTCTCCCAGGATGAGTGGTGGGATAGGGTTGAATGGGTAGAATAGCGAGGGTGGAATAGGGTTGGAGGCCTTAGTAGCTTATCTATTTCCATGACTCCAATGTGTTTATGAGACCAGAGACAGTGGATTGCAAAGCATTTGAACAGTAGGTCTTCATGGGACAGCTTCTTCTTTAGCCTAGTGTGGGAAAGGTTGGGTCCTCAGCAGCAGGGGACTGTAGTCCTGAGGACTACCTAAGTCACCTGCTGATTAGAAATTCAGCAGCTGGGCATGGTGATGATGGCTCCTGTCATGAGCATACTGAAGACATACTTTGCCCAGGGCTAAGTGTTGAGCATTGCTAGAGTGATTTCCATCATCTCCTCTTCAGATGCCCATCTGAATGTCAGTGACATCTAGACAAAGTGATGACTATGTAGCTTGAATCTGCCTCCAAAAGCCCAGCTGGCATATAATATATAAGGGCTAGGGTCTCTAATAATATATAACTTATTAAATGGTTTCCATGAAGGAAATTGAACCTAAGATCACATGAGATAGAGAAAGCTGTCAGGACAAGACACAGTCTGCGTGGCACAGTATTCAGGTTACTTTGATGCCACACAGAGTCTTTTGCAGGTAACTGGGCATCTTTCTGTTCATTGGGAGTTGTTTTCAGATGATCTCAGCATCCTGACTTCATGACCACATGTAGAAAGGAATGAATTGGAAGACAGATATTTTAAAAAAAGAAATTTGATTCTGAACCTTTTGCATACTGGGTTATAAACTTAGGCTATTGGACTAGAGCAGCAATTCTCAGAATATGGCCCTGACCCAGCAGCACACCCCCTACCCCCACCTGTTAGAAGTCTGCTGAATTAGAAGCTCAGAGGTTGGGTACCAGTTATGTGTGTTCATCAACCCCTAAGGAGACTGATGATGCTCAGGTCTGAAGTAGAAGGTGTAACCCTGCTGAACCTTGATTTCCTCATCAGGTCCACTTCCCAGAGTCATGATCCAACTTCAAAACAAAAATAAATGCTCTGAAATTTCTAGACCAGTACTTGCAATGTGGCTTGTCCAATCAAGACATGTTATGGGCATGGTGTGTACATTGGGTTGCAAAGATACGGGATGAAACAAAGAATGTAAAAATACTTCTTTAACATGATTTATATTATTACATGTGGAAATAATAATACTTTGGATATAGATGTAAAATAGTATATCATAAAATAATTTCATATTTTTCTTTTTGTTAGGTGGTTTTGGAAAATGGAGGTTACATTTGTGCATCGGATTATAGTTCTACAGACTTGGATACCTGTAGGTATCACTAGGCCTTCAGCAAACTAGTAATGTGCTATCCCTGCAGCATCAGTGCCATTAACCACTAGATCCATGTGACTCTCTGAATTTAAGTTAATTGAAATTAAAAACATTAAATTCAATGTCTCAATTACACTTGTATTCTAAGTGTTTTAATTGCATGGTTGTAGCTACTCTACTGAGAATGGTGATGTATACCATTCCATTGTAATAAAATGGAAGGATCTTTATGTCCCAGGACTCTTCTGTGGTGTGGACAGAATTTTAGGCATCACTGCATGCTCTTCAAACTCCACTACCTCCTCTCTCTGGGGGGCAGACCTCTGGTTTTGTTTAAGACTTCATTTCAAGTGACCCCAGTTATTCCAGTTGGTTCCCTTTCTAGATCTCTGGTTACTTTAGGGATGAGAAGTGCAGGATCAGTTTCTGTGACAGGGATATAATATTAGAGGAACTGCAGTCACTTTGGGATGATGAGGTAAATGGCATGTTCAGTATGATAGCCGGTATGTTAAAGGTGGTAGAACAGGAAGAGGGAAAGAAAAAGAGTGCTTGATAATAGTGGATATTTACTCCCAATGAACAGTTTATGTGAGGTGATCCAGTCTTGTTCCTGAATTGTCATATATATTTTGTTACTTGCATTATAAATAATTTTTCTTGGATAAGTTACTGATCTTTCAAGCCTTACTTTTAGCTCTCAGAGATGAACACAGGAGTTCTTGCATCACTGTGTGAGATGTTATGATGATAATACTAGCAAATATGTATCTCAAACTATGTTCCAGGCCCTCTTCCTAACAGCCGACTAAAGTAACTCATATAAAGTACTCCAGATAGGATCCTGACCTTATATATTTCAAAAAAATCATCACAGTCATTGTTACAGGAACAAGCCTATCTATCCAGGCTCTCTGCTCCTAAACATTTTACTTATGCTGGGAAGAAATAGACCTTTTGTTCCCCATCCCACCGATCCAGGAGGATGATAACAGAAGTACTTAAAAAACTTTGTGTTTTTTATTTTTTTCAATCATACATCAGCTTTCAAAATTCAGTTTCTCTCAAAATTAAATAGCATGGGACTCAATACACAGAAAACTGCCTTCCTGGTATTCCAGTTACAATGCACATGTCTATAAATAGATTCATAATGAAAGTTCTTGCAAGTCAATTTGGAAGTCACAAAAGCTCATTGAAACAGTGATTCCAGAGCTTAGGAATGGAGTTTTGCTTTCTTGGACACCACATTATACCTGTCACTCCATAAGTAACCTACTTATTAATTGCTCTATTGAGAACTTAGATGTGTTGAAGATTTATCCATCTCGAAGGCTAACTTGTTAGCCTACCACAATCTCATGCAAAAAGTCAAAAGAGAAACTCCCTTGTCTCAGAGAAGAACTTTATCACCCAGGGCATGGCAAGGGTGTGATCTTCCTGTTGACATCAGTTCTCCCTCAAGTCCCTTGTTCAACTTGAGAAGGTGATGGGGAGGTAGGGTCAAGGCATGCGCTGCACACACAGTGAACTTGCATTTCATCAGTTTTTAGCCCATAATCAGAGTTTAAGAAATATAATCTTGTAAACGGTAGCAGATTTTTGTCTTAGAAGGAGATATTATATTCTCTAGCCTGATGAGAAAATCTGTCCTCTGCTTCCAGAAAGGGTTATTTGTCTCCTAAGTCTTGGGTTGTACAAACAGCCTTGAAATACAGTTCAGATCAAAGATTGCTTGTGCTTCAGTACACATGATGTATAGAAACAGGAGTGCTTGCAGAGAAATGACGTCCTCCAGTTCTCATTGCAGAAGGCTGACTGGAAGCCCCAACCTCTCACCTCTACATTCTCACATTCACCCTGCTTATATCTCAATGGTGCCTCTGGTTGTAAGTTCATCTGCCTCCAGTCCCCAAGCTTTACCTTTCAGTGACTTGCCATTCTCTAAATAACATCATCAGTGGTCCCCATCCAGCCTTACAGGGAACTGAATTCAGTTGGCCTACTTGAACCCTGTATCCCAACCCTACACCTTAGTGGATGACAGGGCCAGGGTCAGTTGACACCAACATTTTCCCTGCCCTCTCTGAATGGGCAGGAAGGACAGATTCTCTTAAAGGCACAGAGATAGTGTTAGTGAAGACTCACCCACCAAACAGTATCATCATCATTAGTAGCAGGAGTCTCTTTAGAAATATTATAAATCACTTAGATTATCAAGAATCATCAAATATGACATAAATAACTGCAGTAGAAAACAGTCATCATAATAAAGTCATTTAATTATATGGTCTGCATTTCTGAATATTCCAAAAATTGGATTGTGCCTTCCTGCTGAGTGTATTCAGAGCAATGCATGACAGTTTCTTTTATTACTAATGGCTTGCTGGGTTTATGCTCTTTGGAAGGTGCCAGAACCATTTTTATTGTCACTGAAATGTGATGTTGACGTAAATCCCATACAGCAAAATAGAAAAGTGATTGCAAAATCAACCTAGCAGAAGACAGTCCAATGAAAAGGGAATAGCAGAGGCAGGCAGTGCTCCTTGCATTGTGAGTTCTGGAAAAAGAAGTCAATCCTGCCAGGATGCCCAGGTCAAGAGGCCACCCTAAAAGGACACTTGCTGCTCTGACCTGTGTATTTGGGGGTCAGGTGGCAAGCTGGGACCTCTTCTTGCCTTGCTTCTTTTCATCAGTGGAATCCCCTCAGGTTTTTGCCAGCTCTCAGACAATGGGAGGCTCTAACTCATGGACATCCACTTTAGTGTTGACTGAATTTTTATCCTGCAAAATGCTTTATGGATCGCTCTGCATTTGAATTATTGTCTCACAATGAAAGGAAAGAGCTGCCTGAAGAAAGGAACCCAATTAAAATCTGGGTTTTAAAAGCAGGGAGAAAGAAAGGATATTTTTGCATACTAGATTGGGGCTAGTTTCGCATTTGGAAAATGTGGAAAAGCAGCAATTAACAGGAAACTTGGCGTGTAGGGCGTGGGGCAGACTTCCTCTTCCTGGTATTTGCAGGTATTTCCAAGTATTGGCATCTACCTGATCCCTGCCCTGTGCATTTTCCTACGTATTGGGACTAGTTAAACTCAAGTATCAGCACTGAGCCTTGTTCTCCACACAGGGACACTGGTCTTTCAAAGGTCTGGCTCACCCCTTCATTGTTTAGATGACAACTTCCAGTCCTGTATCCCAATTGTCTTGGGAGTTTATTCACTTATTTATTAATTACTCATTCATTTATTCATCTAGGTTTTACAAGTTGAGATATTGGACCGAGCATTTTGAGATGTATGTGGTTGAATAATGAGCCTGTTTCTTCTCTTGAGAGCTTGCTCACTGTCCACTGTGGGAAGAGATGGCAGGTAAACACAGAAGATTTCCAGAGTGAAAGCCAGACTGAAGACAGGATTAAGAGTCCAGATGCTTAAGGAGGGAGTTCCCACAGTTTGGGGATTGTGGGCCAGTTTTATAGTGGGAGGTTTTGTGAAGATTTCCTGAGACTTCTCTAGATCAGAGAAAGTCAGAGATGAAGCCAAGAGGACCAGCGGTGGAAGGTCATCCAAGGACCTCAAGGCTAGAGCAGAGGACTCTCCACTCCTGTCTGTTCTGGTCTGGGTGGCGCTTTCATGGTTTTTCCTTAGAGGGAAGCATAGTTTTGACAATGAATGGTAGATTCTGGGTGGTGGCTGCCCCAGAGGCTGTTTGAGTGTTGGCACTATCTGAAGAGATTAATATGACCTGGAAAGTGTGCACAGGGCCACACTCCAAGTAAAGGGAGGAGATTTAAGGTTCATGTGTGTGCTCTGCTCTTGTCTGCCAGCTCCCCAGAAGTTGGGTGAAGATCATCTTCAAAGGCGGCATCTGGAGCAGCCCTGGGAGATGTGTTTTCATAGCATTAGGAGCAATTACAACCAGCTAGCTCTAGCTCATCTGTTTTACTAAGACAATTCATGCTGAAAGTCAATATTTACTGAGTGTTGACTTCACCCTAGTCTTGCAGAGCTATCACTTTCCTCTAGAGCAGTGCTCCTCAGTATAGCCTGGGGCTCATGGTCTAATAGAGACGCACAGTTAACCTAAAAATTGGGGGTGTCAAGGGGAGATAAGCTCTGAGGTCTGATTTTTACATACTGTTCAGATGATTCTGATGAACACCAGTGTAAAGAGTCTTAAGCTGGAAAATGGGGTAATGGGATCTCATAAAGGAGACAGGAATGGCTGCAGTGAACCCTTGTGGAGGCCATAGGAATGATTTATGTGATGTCTTTCTGGGATTTTCTGGTTAAAGTGTTGATTCCTGGGTTCCCTGGCACTGAGGGTCTGGAGAGCACTTGCATGGTAAAAACTACATTGACTTCTGACTGTGGAAGCAGTAACTTTGAAGTCAAACACCTTAAAGGAATTTTCAGTCTTCTTAGCATAGCAGCACAAATTCTTACTACTTTAATATAATAATCTTTATTGTTTTCATCTGAGCTCCATGATTTGAAAGAGGTACTATTTATAGCCAGTAGCAAACAGAGTGATGTGAGGAACTGGGGGTCAGTAGACTTTGAGGTGGTAGCCAAGGACTTTTTGGGTGAGCCAAGGAGCAGGATGACTCCCAGAGGAAGGGGCTCCCTATTTGGGAGAATACATAATTGTCATTATTTAAGGGAGTCCAGTCTCTCATCGTGAGAGCCTGAATGGCAGCATTAGTGTTACTGGTGCCTTGGTACAAATGCAAAATCTGATTCCCATCCCAGTCATCTGAGTCACAGACTTGCGGGAGGCCAGGAATCCATGTTTTCACTAACCTCACAGAGGCTTCTGATGATGGTCAAGTTTGACAGTCAGTATTCTTGACTTTGGGGGTACTTGTCATCTGTATGGTGAGCGTCTTCACTGTCACTATCAACTGAAGTTATCATCACTAAAAAATTTACCAAAGGTGCCTTATTTTCTGATACAGAAATTGGGACTGGTTTGAAAAGCGATGTCATGGGAATTCTAGTCAGCTGTGCCCTCTCTTCTGGTATAGCTTATGCACCTTGTGAATCAAGGCTGCCTACAAAAGAAGCATCACATCAATTATTCTATAACAAGGAGTGTATCTCTTGAAAGAGGGCATCTGGTGATCTTCTAATAGTTGCAAGTAAAGACAAGAGGCAGGGGATTGCATGTATATATTTAGGGGATCCTTATCCCTGTATGTGAGCAATGTGAGTGGGTCATAAACTCTCAAAGGCTGTCCCATGTGGACATGTGAGTAAAACACCCTGTTGTTTTTTCTTTTGGGGCAAGGTTTGCCTGATGTCTGGAACGATGGTGTGTAGGGTGTTCAGGACAGCCTACAGGAGGTATTGCAGCCAAACTGCTTGGTTACAGCTGTTCCTGCCTATGCAAAGCTGCTCTGTGCCCAATACACTTATTTTCTCCTTTTTCATTCTCTACCTCTCTCATAGTCGCCTCATGTGGTGGAAGACAGGACATGGGACTCGCCTCTCCTCCTCAAGCGTTAGAGAACCTTGGGGGTGAAGCTTTCTCTCAATGACCACGTGTTGTTGATGGATACCTGCCATGATCTTTGGAAAATTCAAGCAATATTCTTTGTCTTTTGTCACATAAAATCTTAGTAATGTTGCTAGTTAGTGCTTCCATTAAAAAAATCGCTGAGATTTTTGCTTTAAAATTTTGGTGTATAGAAATCTAGTGACTTCACTGTGGAGAGACCTGGAGAACAAGCAAGGACGGAAGCTCAAATTAGCACCATTAGGACAGAAGACATTGTGTGACACCTCAGATGTTGTCCTGATAAAACATGAGCACATCTGCAGCACCACTACCCAGGAAGCAGTACTTGAGTCAGTTCATGAGGAAACGTCAGGAGACTCTAAGTCATTTCTACAGAAATGCCTGAATATGTTTTCCATTCTTTAAGGCTAAGAATACCTCTGGAGTCTGAGGGCTCTGTCGACACCAGGAGACGCAAGAGAGCTGACCAGGATGCCTGTATTATTCTGGCTGACACTGGGAAGGAGGAATGACTATCTAGGGCATCACTGAAACAACTAACAACCTCAGACATGACCTGTGATTTGATAATAGCATTGTTCAATGTTGAGTTACCTGACTTTATTATTTCACTATGTTTCTGTAAAAGAATGTCTTGTTTTTAAGAAAACCCAGTTAAAATATTTGACGATTAAATATGCAGAATGTTTATAAATCACTCTCAGATGGTTTAGAGTGAGAGAAAGGGAGTCTGAGAGAATGATAACACAGCAAGATGTGGTCAATTGCTGAATCTAAGTAAAATATATGGGAGTTCTTTGAACTTTTCTGTGGACATTTAATTTTTTTAAAGGTATGCATAAATACGTAGGCAGAATATTCAAGTTATTATCACAGTTGTGATAGGTTGTTCTTTTTCTTTTTTAATATCTATTTTCCCCAAATATGTCATAGTAAACTAACTAGAAATCAGAACAGAATTAAATGATAGAAATGATTCTTTTCATACATTCTCTGTCCTTTTCTTTTTGCTGGCTAAAAAGAATCATGCTGCCTTTTTCCTTTGTTTTCACATGAACTTCTCAAAGGATTTGAGATGTTTAGAGCTGGAGGCACTTGCAAAAACCAACCAAATAATAACAAAGCCATATTCACAAGTGGGTGGAAAAGGGAATGTAACTCATTCAACTATTGTTAAAACTGATGTTCTTTTTGTCCCTCTGGGGTCCTCATTTTTCCAGACCCCACTCTACCAGTGTGTCATTTCTACCTATATAATTAATGTGTTTCAATAAATTTTGGCACTAAAAGGAGGCTCCTTCTGTCCCTTACAGACTCCTCTGCCCGGCTTTCCTCCGGCTAGGGAAAGCTGCCAGGTTGGGGAGGCGCTAAATTACCTTCCTTTTCCTTTTCCTTCTCCTGCCTCGTTAAACATCTCTGCAGTATTATGGAGATAATGATCTTTTCTGGTAATTTTAACATTGTTACCATGTGAAGATCAAGACAATACTTGGCAGATGAGAACACCCGAGATAACAGCTGTTATTTTAAGGATCTTCCTCCCCTTCAAACACGGTTACTAAGATAACACAGATCGCAGGCTGTCTCACTACAATGGATTCACTTTTGGAACATATAAACAGTACATTGCATCAATTTCTGGATTAGTTTGAAACCTGAGGGGTGAAATCAGAAGCTTAGATCTCTGCATGGTGGTGAAGGCACTTGGGTTTCCTTCCAGACAATGGATGCAGAGCAAAAGGGCTTGTGCTTCGGAAGCTTGCTGCTGAGCTGGGAGGCTTGCCCTGTCCTGTGTGGAAGGGCTGGGGACAGGTTTGGGCTACAGCTGACTTCCTTTATGTATATTTCCTTGTTCCTTGAGAATTGTTTATTTAGATGTTATGTGATTAGAAATAAGACAATTTCACAGGCATGTTTGTGAGCGGACACTTTCAGAACTGCGCCATCATGCACAAGAGAAAACTATGTGTAGTGATAGTGGCAAAGCTCACAACTTTTTATGATCACAAAGGGAGGCTTTTTTGTCATAAAAGAGCTGGCATCCAATGCCACGCTTGGTCCATAGAACATCTACTTAATGAATACCTGCTGGATAAATGAATAATTGAACGTCTGACCAACTAGTTGGAGCTCTTCTTAGTCCTCGTCTTCCTATGCCACACTGGGATTCAAGAACAACCTGGGCAGTTGAAATTCATGCTACCTGCCTGAGCAGGTGGGTGTGGTCGCAGAGCAGCAGTCTGGCTTCCTGGCAGGAACTTGTCACAAATGCAAGTCTCTGGAATATCTGAATTGGAATCTTCTTTGATAGGACTCTGAGGGTGATGTGGGTTCAGGAAAGAATGCAGGGGTGTCTGCAAACTCCCACTTGCGGTGGTCCAGAGGAGGCACAGATTCCTGAAAGACTGGATGAAAGGCAGACTGTTCACAGTGATATATGTAAAAAGGGCAAAACCCTCCTGCCTGTGCGCCAAAGGACAGGAAGAATCGCTTTTAAAACCTGTCTTCTGCTCCCAGATTCTTCCACTTGCGTGTGGCAGCAGCAGGTAATGATGCAATTTAAACAATTAGATTTATTAACAACTTACTCACAAGGGAAACAAAAAGTCATTAATGTCACAAGTGACCAGTTATCTCACCCCAATCACTATTTAGTCCCAAAGTCCCAAACACATGTCCAAGATAATGCCTTTTTGCCCATCCAAACCTGAGGCAATCCTTTCACCAAGTCCAGTCTTTCTGCTCAGTTTTCTTTTGCTTCTTCTCTCTCCTTTCTGAGCTCCTCAGCTTCTCCAAGGTTCTTCAAACTTTTCTAGCAAGCACTGATGCAAAATCAGCTTTCCAGATCCCTGGCTTTCTCTAGGTACCAGCTTTTTGGCTTTCAAACAAGACAAGCTTTTGCTTTTTTTTTTTTTCTTCATGCTGCCTCTGGCTCCAGTGCCATGCAACATTTTTATTTTCCAAGCTACAATGCTGCCAACCCAGGCAGATGCCCTTTCAGGTTTCTCTAGCTGGTGGTCACACCATAGCTTCTGGCTACACTCATCAGGCCTGCCCTCAGCAGCCTGAAGTCTCCCCTGGCCTGTCGTCTTTGATGTCCAGCTCCACACTGGCTACTCCTTTGCCAGTTACTCTCCCACCATGGCTCCTCACCATTATGGACTCATCATTCCCCGGGGGATGTTCCACCTCTCCAGCTGCTCTGACTGCTTTGGCCATTCTGCCTTTTTTTTGCGCTTCCCGTATTTCTTTCTCATGTTCTTTTCTCACTTCCCATTTCCTCTAGAGCAGTTTTTCTCTCAGACCCTGCCCAGCAGGGCAGTATGGAGTATTCCAGGTTTTCCAATGGTGTCACAAATTGGAGTGTCCCCAGCTGCTCCATTCAGCCTTGCCACACCCACTATCATTCCAAACTTTGATCTAATAAACTTTTATATCTATAAAAATAAAAAACAATGCTATTCCTTTCTCACACAATCATGTGAAAACATTACATGGCAGCAGACAAAACATGCAGTCATGCAGTTACATCAATACCAGTTCTGGCAGTTTTAAAACAAATATCTGTTATACTAACAGGCAGAACATGCTACATGTGGCATTAACCAATGCAGCCAGAAAAGCATGCAAATACAATATCAGCATGTTATAAAATTTTTCCAACAGCCAGGTATCCAGCTATTAGTATTCAAGAGGGAAAAAAACCAAGTCATTTAACCTTGTGGAGTCCAATTAGGTCCCCAACACTTGCTCAGACAGTCAAGGCTACATATTCAATCTGTGCTGAGAAGACTATTACTTCTTTCTGAACTTTCAAACCCTTCTTAAATCTGGCTTTTGGCAAACATGCTGAATATGCCCTGGCAGTTTTATGCCAGGCTTTTCACTTTCTTTTCTGTCAACCAGTAGACATACGAATATTAGAAATACTTTTTTTTTTAATAAACACATATTCAAAATTCATGCAGGTGTTGGGCTCCCCACTGGATGCCAGTACAATCCAAAGTAATTGAAACATTACAGAATTCACCCATTTTAACCCCATAACTACAATCCAAAGTAATAGGCACATTGCAAAGTTTGCCTGTTGTAAACCCATGACTACTTTTACCAAAATGCTTACCAAAAGTCTTGTAACTGCTTTATGCTTTAAAATGACCAGTGCAAGATAAACAATCTCTAGGTTGTTCTATCATGAGTGGTTTGTCCTGGGGCAGTCACCAACTGATATCAACAGGAGAGGCATGGATACCTCCAAAAGGCATTTAGTAAATGATACCCAGTTTACATATGTCCATGAAGGACATTATCTGAGGAACAGCCCCCAGCATTAATCTTTTCTTGAGGCGGGAAGAGGAATGTACACTAATTTCATTCTCAGTCTGAGTAAACTCTATGGCAGGCATTGTACATATGTTTGTGAAGGAGTGTGTGAGTGTAAGCTGTGTGTGTGGGGGGGTACCTCCTTTCTTCTGATTGCCTGAAGAATTTGGCTATTAACCCCCATACAAGTTAAGAAGGTAGGGCATGGGTAGGGAGAAGAGCTGGTAGGAAATTGTGTCTGCCTTCAAATCTACTCCCTTCACTCTACCTCACTTTCCCCTTTTGGTTTAAATGAGGACTCCTTTTCCCATGCCAGTATTTTTTGTCTGTTACTGTCATTAAATTATGTATCTGTGGCCAGAGAGGTGGTGCAGTACGGGTTGTCCTGCTGTGTTATACATCCTCAGGGGTGGTAAGTCTCACATTTACCTGAACTCTTCAGTTCATACCTGATGGCATGTGGGTTCCTGGTAAAGTATCCAAGTGGGGGCCAGATGGCGGCATGGCCAGTAACTCTTTCTCCCCTGTCTTTCCAATGTGCTGTGTTTGCCATTCACCCTCCTGCCACTATTTCTTTATTTGTAAAGTGAATTGGTAGTGGCAATGGCTCCTGCTGTCGCTACCAAATTGTCTCAATATATGTGTGGTGTGTATGGAAGGAGCTGCATCTAATATTATACCTGGGAGAGAATACATGCCCCATGAATACTGGTTGTCACTGCAAGGCAGAGACAGTGAAGTGTATGGGAGGATGAGGTCCCTATAAGAACACAAGGGAGAAACAAGTTCTGCCTGAGAAAGAGGCATGCAAACATGTGGGGGACGGACACATGGTACCAGTCTGGATAGTGCTTTGGCAAGGCTTCCTCTTATTAATTCCAGTGTCAAAACCCATGTTGTTTTTGCCCCTCAGGAGGGCACGTGTGGTCTGGCCTGGGACCAGACTGTGGTCTGAAGTTGCCTGTCTCCTGGCACATGATTGGGTTGAGGGGTAGGATGAGAGATGTGGGGAGCTTTTAATTTAATTTACTTTTTACTAGAAAACACTACAATAGAATTTGTGTGCAAAGGAAACAGAGAAAATACAAACCAAAGAAAATAGTTTCTGATAAAACACTCAAAGTTACTAATCCATTGGTGGGCCAATGGCCTAAAGTAGAACCACTGTGACCATAAAATTTACCACAAAGCTAAGGTAGTTTCTGGTGGGGATCCATGGGGAAGGGGCAGAAAGGGCTAGAAAAGTCTGGAGTGAAAAGAGGAAAATTAAGATACAAGCCAAGAAAAAAGCTGCAATTTTCAGTCTCCCCATGAGTCTCTACCCCCATCTTATCTCTTTCAAGTGTTCCCTTCCACATCTCCCAAGTCCCTGGTACAAGTTCAATGCTGTGAATAAAATGTGGTTTCTTCTTCACATGTTTCTGCTCTACATTTATTTCCTTTCTCATTTTCAGTTGCAGTCTTTAAATAGCAAACTTCTTCTGAAAAAGATGTATTCAGTTAAAATAAGTCCCTTCTTTTTTAAATTAAATAAGTCCTTTTCTAAAAGCAAATGCAAAATGCCAGGTGCCTTTTCACCTGTCAAAAAGTGTTTTTAATTGCCTCAGTATGAAGAACTTGGATAGGGTGATCTTTTGCACATCTAAATAACCCCCAGTTTTGTTTTATTCTTTTGGAATCTGACAACAAGGCTCCCAGATAATTTTGTCAAAATATGCAACCTATGCTTATGAATTGCTAGATTTACAAAAAGATGCAGGTCATTTTTAAAGAGTTTTTGAACGAAACTATGTCTACAAGGAGTAAAACACCCCCAACTCTATTTTGTACTTGCCAAACAACAGCTTGAAAGGAGCATTGGCAAGTCATTCAGTGGACAGAATGTGTGGGCTGTGTTTGGGCAGTGCTACGCAGAGTAGGCCTCTCAGTCCCTCAGGTAGGCTGTGTTCTGTTCACATGAGGAAGCTTCTACATCATCCCAAGTGAAATCTGGATGAGTTTATTTCAGCTGTTGCACTGACAGGTACTGAGGGGCACTGCCAGGGATGTACCTGAGCCTGGGTTCAGCTTGTGCTTGACTGTGAAGATGGGAGGTGGGTGGCAAGTCAAGTGCCAGGACACTTCAAGACAGGGATGATTTGCCTCTTCCATATCCTGTGATCAGTCACTGGCTCAAGTGTGTACAGGTTAGATCCCCTTCCCTCTGGGAGAGCCCACACTGAGTGTCATACACACTGCGGAGCATCCTGGGGGCTTAGGCCAGGCCATATCCTCACGAGGCTAGTGTAAATGCTCTTTTGTTCTGTCCTTCCACATTCTTGTCTAGCTTTGTCACCCTCATTCTTGCTTTCTTAGGCCTTGATGAACAAAAATTCCCATCCCAAACACTGCTTCTATCTCTAGCTACTTATAAAGGTTGGAAGCAAGAGTGGAATCCCTGTAGCGTGCACGAGAGCCCCAAGAACAAGGGGGAGGGGTGGGCAGCAAGAAACAAAACACTCTCAGAGAGAGCACACACAGAAGAAATACCGGACTCCCTGTTACAATTTATATCAACAAAATTTACTGTTTCGGTGTAAGTAAGCCCCAAATATTGATGGGATGTTCCCAAACCCTGAAAAGATTTCCTATTTATCCAAAATTCTGATTTAGCTGGGCCATTCTGTATTTTTATTTGCTGAATATAGCAATATCCCTGAGTCCATTTTGGGTCTGGTTTTAATTGTGGGAGAGTTTGAGCACACGTTTTCCACCCCTAATTCACCGTGAATAATCCTAGTGGTGGCGATGGTAGCGGTGGCTGGGATGGAAGTAGTGGGAGCCAATGTGTATCTAGTGTGAATTGTATTCTATGCAACAGTCTAAGTAAGCATTTTACACATATGAGCTCACTGACTCCCCCTCCCCAAGGTAGACAACTATTCTGACCCAAAATTCACATGTGAGAAAAGTGAAGTCCAGGAACAAGGGGGCTTTCTAAGCTGCAGAGCTGGAAGGCAGTGAAGTGAGCTCTCAACACAGGATTCAGGCTTTTAACCGCACCAATTAGACTAATTAGCACTCTTTAGAAAAATGCCAGCTACCATGAGTTTTCCAGAAAAGTAGACCATTTCCTGACCAAAGCATAAGCCTTTTGGAACAAATGGGGATGGACAGGGAAGGCCGAGGTAGATGACTCAGGCTTTCTCTAGCACAGCTCCTTTCTCTCCTGCACCTGCCCACCCTCACAACAGGAGCAGGTTAGGTGGGAAACTGGGGCAGAGACAGGCTGAGTTGGGATACAGCACTCCCTCTCATCCATGCTTTCACTTTCTGTGATTTCAGTTATCCTCAGTCAACTGTGATGCAAAAATATCATATACAATAAGATATTTGGAATGTGAGAGACCATTCAAATAATATTTATTGCAGTATATTGTTGTAATTGTTCTAGTTCATTATGAGTTATTATTATTCATCCTCTTCCTGCACCTACTTTGCAAGTTGAACTTTATCATAGGCATGTATGGATAAGAAAAAAAACAGTGTTTATAAGGTTTAATACTTTGCAACCTCACATTCAAGCTTACAATGAAAGGGGGGGATCTGAGAGTGTATCCCTATAGGAAAGGGAATATTGGTACTGATTGCACAAAGAACCAAAGCCTCCTTGAGTTGTTCTGGATCACACAACCAGAGGAACCTAGTTGAATTATAGATACCTAGTGCTGTACGGTCCAACATGGGAGTCACCTATCACTGGTTGCAGCAAGCCCTTGAAATGTGGCTGGTTCAAATTAAGATGTGCTGTAAGTATAAAATACAACCTGGACATAATACAGAGTTTATAGATTTGTGTCATGAATACTTTTCACATTGACTGCATATTGAAGAGAAAATAATTTGAATTCATTGGGTTAAATAATACATATTTCAAAAATCAATGGTACCAGTTTCTTCTATATTTTAAAATATAGTTACAAGAAAAATTAAAATCACATTTGTAACTTAGGGGAGATGAAGACAGTAGGAAATGAATCCTTTTCTGGCCTCAAAGAAAATAATATTATAATTCAGAATTGCCCATCTATGGGGTTGTTTTTTCACCTAATTCTCAAGGTTTCTGTCTGCTAGTCATTTCTCCAAATAAGAAACATGGGATCAGGAAGAAAATGACATCTGTGAATAGACCTGAGGATGCTCAAGTAGTTTGCCGGTCAGCCTTGGAGGGCAAGGGCACAGATGCCTTAGGACACAGGGCAATCGGGGTGTTTCTGCAACAAAGCTTCCCCCTTGTCTCAAAGGCCTGGTCACAATCTGGTCTACAAACAGCAGCTAGAGTACCAACCCATTTGTTGGATAATACTCAGAACTGCTGCCTGATCTTCTGTTGTAGGCATGAGAGGATGCCAGCCGTTGGGGAAAACACCACATCAAAGGACTCTGGGCATTAGGGCCACCCCTTAGCTAACATTCCTGAATGTTATTCATTCCTGAACCATTGACCATGACACATACCTGTCTGGTTCCCATCTCCTCACGCACAGTCTTTACTAGCCTTTGAGCCTCTGCTGAAGTTCATTTTGATTCATGCTCTTTCATTCAAATGTGACTGTGATTTGCTTTTTCTCCCCTCCCAAATGTGGACTCCCACATATCCACTCCCAGATTTTGGTACGGATATTTGTTTTCCAGGATTAGGTGAACTGGACAATTGTTGTGTAAACAGATCCCCACTGTCCCCCAGAAGCTGCAGGGTAAGGTGATTTTGTTGGGGTGGAGGCTTGTCCCTGCCCCTAGCCTCAGCAAGGACAGTTCCAGCAATGGCTCCCTGGCTAACAGGCCCATTAGCCTGCCCTGACCTGAGTGCAGGTCGGGTTGGGCTTTTCTTTCCATCTTATCTGTCTCTAGGCTTCTAAAATGAGCCAGTTAAGTAGAAACTGAGTGGACCAATCAAGGGTGAGCTAAGTTTCCTTCAATAAACCCCCATTTGGGATGCACTAGTTGATTTAAATGCACAAATGTGAACCTGTAAAGGAACTGTAAAGGTAAATCAGACAGATGCTCTCCCATTTAGGAAGTTTATAGGTGAGAGTCACAGAACTCCAAATGGAACCCATGGACCAGCAGCATCAGCTCCCTCAAAGTTTGTGAGAACTGCATTGTCTCAGCTACTCCCACACAGAATTGCTGTAGCAGAAAATGAATTCTAATACATATGGAGGGAACTCAGCATCTGCTGGAGAAGCACATATATAGATGTCTAACTGCAATCAATACATGCATGTGCAGGTGCAGGGACATTAACACTGGAAGGAAATTGTCTTCTGAGAGGAAATGGGGTTTGGGACAGCATCACAGAAGCAGACACACCTAAATCTTAGCTAGGTCTTGAGGAATGAATGGGATCTAGCAGATGGGGAAAGCCATATGTGCCATGGGGAAGAGCACCATGGTGAACTGGATGAAATGCTGGGAGCTGTAGACTCTACTAATGGTAGATTTTAGTGCAATTTGGTAGAGTTTAGAGGTGGAAAAGAGAAGAAACTAATACAGGAACCAGGAATGAATGAATGACTGGTCCCAAAGGCAAAGAGATAGAATGCAATCCAGCAGAAAAAGTACTGAACTGGTGCAAAAGAGTATTTAAATCAGTGTTAAAACAGTACTAAGGGACAGTGACCAAAGTGGGGGACAGGTTATATTCATGGGTTCTTACCTGAGTGCACAATTATAAGACCTCTCAGGTTCAGGTTTATATTATAATCAGGGGCTTGGAAAAAAGAAAGAGTTGCGAAAGCCACACGTGCCCAGCTATCTCATTCATATAGTGTCTAGAGGTTCCAAACAAAGGCTGCTCATGGAAGATGAGGTGACACTTTAGCAGTTCACAGCAGCATCCGATAGATCCCACTTATTGTTCAAGACCTAGTTGAGATTCAGGTGCGCCTGCTTCTGTGATGCTGTCCCAAACCCCATTTCCTTCCAGGAGACAATTCCTTCCAGTGTTAATGTCCCTACATCCCCCTTTTGAGGTCCTGTGATGTGGAGGTAGAGCAGAGAGGTTAGTATGTGCCTTGCTCCACACCAGTTACCTCAGATATAGGCTCGTTATCTTCAGTGTCACAACCTGATAGTATTCGTCCTGCTTCTCAGATGGAGAACTGTGGAGGAGTTAATGCACACAGAGCGTGTTGGTTAGTAAATTGTGGACTTCAAACATGGTCTTGCAGTTAAGATGGCAGTTCTCCCTCCTATGCCAAAGGGAAGAGTCTTGCTCTTGCCAGAGCTGTGATTGCCAGAGCTGTGATTTCAACAGCTCTCCAGTTAAAGAGGTTTGGCATTCTTCCTCAAGAACTCCAATGAGCATTTTCAGCAACATTTCTCTTGAGACAGTCTTAGGTTATTTCTGCCCTTTAATTCAGTTATTTCAGTCCTCATGACCACTGTTTTGCTTTCCACTGAAACTGGAGAGGAGGAGGTACAGCTGCTTGTTCCTAGCCTGTTTCCCAGGGGAACTTCTGAAGGCCCCAACTTCCCTAGTGCCTACCTCAAAGCACCTCTCTCCCCACTGTGTCCTGTGCAATTCAGAACATGGCTTTTGTTGATAGTTGAGAACCAATCATTACTGAATGAAGATGGTGTCACCACCCACATAGGCTCTGAATAGACTAGAACTGATAGTCCAGAAATAAACCCACATCCCTATGGACAGTTAATCTATGACAAAGGAGCCAAGAACATACAGTGGAACAACAAAAGCCTTTTCAATAAATGATGTTGGGAAAACTGGACAGCCATAGGCAGAACAATGAAACAAGATGATTATTCATGGCATACACAATAATTAGCTCAAAATGAATACAAGTTCTGGCTGTGATATCTGAAACCATAAAACACATAAGAAAAACTCTATGCAATATGTTTCACAGAATAAGCTTTAGTGATGTTTTTGTTGCTTCATCTCAAGCAACCAGAAAGGCAACAAGATATAATAATTGGGACAATATTAATCTCAAAATCTTCAGATATACCTAGATGGTATGGTCTACTGCTTACCCAGGCTGTATGATTGTGGATCCATCAACAAGTGAAATGCTGTCTAATAACACCGGACTGTACTTAAAATGCACACTTGGTCCCATAGAAGGGTCAGATGGAAGAAAGTCACTTGGAAGGTGCAAATGTGAGCTGCCTTTTTTTTTTTCCAGTCTTCTAGAACAGGGTAGACCTCACCTACACCATTCTAGGAGGTTAAAATTCCGAAAGATAATTTGTTCCTTTACTGGCTTGAAGTCAGAAGTCAGAGCTTAGGATGATTGCAGCTGCTAGAAAGTGAGATTTCTCAAAAAGGGGAGTACAGAAAAGTGTCCACATTCTGTCTGTAACAATCTGCCTTGCAGACTGCTTCCTGAACCCTGAACTCCAAGAAGACCAGATAAAGGTAAAGGAGATGACCTGAGATTTTCTCTCTTCCAGGGAAAAATGAGTTTTCAGTCAGAGCAGAATTGTGCTATTTTCCAACTAAAACAATAATAAATAAAAAAAAACCCAAACAAGTAAACATGTTAACACTGCTGGCTGAAAATAATTGACTCCTCAGTATTTTTGCTACAATGTCAGAATACCACCCCCAATCACTCAATATAGTAAGAAGCAAGAAAATGACAATAACAGAAAATAATGTGGAGATGATTCAGATATTGGAGTCAGTCAGCACATAAGAATTTTCGAGTAATTTTGTATCTTATAGAGATACGCAATGAAGTTAAGGAAAATATACTCATCAGAAGTGAAAAGGCAGAAATTCTCAATAGAAAATAAAAAGTAGAAAATTTTTCATACAAAATGGAAATTAGGGAATGAAACCAGTATTTATAATAAAGAACTTAGTATAATGAAAGACTGAATAAATAGATGGATATTAAACCAGTGTAGAGTGAAGGAGAGCTTAAGTTTTATTAGGATTCAAAGACACCACAGTACAGCAGACTTTTGGATAAAAATGAGTTATTCAGACATCATTAACTATGGAAACTCTTTTCTTTGTGAAAATTTCAATGCTTCCTGAATTGCTTTGTAAAGAAAAATCTTTCAGCAATCAAACCACATTAAATTGTTTTTGAAGTGTGCTACCTCATAATAGTGGTCTGGATATGGGTGGGTGACTGGGGCTTATGATTTAGTTAGGGTTCTGGTAGCAACATTGTAGAGAAAAAAAATGAAAACTTTAGTTCAAATCCCAGAGAGACCTTGCACCTGCTCTGTGACCTGGGTCAGGACATTTTGCATTTTTGTTCCTTTTCAAAAAATTTATCATTTGCTTTAGTCTATAAAATAGATATTTTAAAGTTATGCTTATAGTTATGTTAATAAAGATTTTTAAATAATAATTTTGATTGTTTACATATATTTTCATAATACTGCTATATATCCCAAAGTTCTCCCACCACCATATCACTTGTAAACAGTCATCCTAATCTCTTCTGTTATTCCTTATTCTGATTTCATCTCCTCTCTGTCCCCCTCCCTTGTTGTATGCTTTCTCTTGTCAGTTTGCTAGTTTTAACTTATTCTTTACCGCCCCCCGTTTTGTTTTCCCTATATCCCACATGTAAGTGACATCATCTGGCATTTATATTTTTCTTTCTGGCTTATTTTCACTAGCAGGATTTCTTCTAGCCCCATTTATGCTACCACAAATGACATGAATCTGTCCTTTTCGATTGCTGAACAATATTCTATTATGTAAATATACCATGATATTTTTATCCACTCATCTTATGGAGGCATTTAGGTTGTTTCCAAATCCTGTCTACTGGAAATAGTGCTGCAGTAAATATAGCACTTATAACCAGGGAAATGTAAATCAAAACCACAATGAGGTACTACCTCACACTGGTGAGAAAGGCCCATACCAAAACAGATGAATGGATGAAAAAGATGTGGCATATATACACAATGGAATATTACTCACCAATTAAAAACGACAAATTTGATGATTTT
>PVHY01020136.1:0-26064 GCA_004024945.1 Uropsilus gracilis | reverse complement strand
TTTTTTTTTTTTTTTTTTTTTTTTTTTTTTTTTTTTTTTTTTTTTTTTTTTTTTTTTTTTTGAGACTAAGTCTTTCTATTTTTTGCCCATGGAAATGCAGGCTCATGTTGCCCGGGATACCACAGACTCAAGCAATCCCCAGCCTCAGCTTCCCAGGTAGCTGGGATTACAGGCATGCACCACCATGCCCAGCTGTATATTTTTGGAACTACAGGGCCTGGGCAGGACTTGAACTGTGATCCCTAGCCCCAGCCACTTCATAGACTGAAGCTTACAGGCACGAGCCACCATGCCCTGCCCATGGTAGGGTTTCAATGAATGATGGAAAATAATATAAATGACTCATTCCAGTCTCATTCAATCCATTTGACTCTTCTAGCTTTTTTTTTTAATCCAGCCTAGGTCCTGCGTTCATTCCCCTGATCAACTTTCAGTTGTTGATCTTCCCATATCCAATAAGTAAACCTTTGACTTCCCTGTTCTTATTCATTGATGTTTTTTTTGAGACTAGGTCTTGCTATTTTTGCCCGTGGAACCACAGGCTCTCGTTGCCTGGGGTGCCACAAACTCAAGCAATCCCCAGCCTCAGCTTCCCAGGTAGCTGGGATTACAGGTGTGCACCACCACGCCCAGCTATTTATTTGGAACTAGGTCTGGCTACGGGCCCCAGGTGGCACTCGAACCGCAATCCCCAGGCTAGACTCGAACCGTGGGCCCCAGGCGGGACTCGAACCCACCGCTTCATAGGCTGAAGCTTACAGGCACGAGCCACCGTGCCCGGCCTCTTATTCATTGATTGTTAAATGCAGCCAGTGAAAGCTGAGGCTCTGATCTTTGACTCTTAAGGACATCCAAGAAAGAGAATACCCAGTGACCAGTGTACTCATTATAAGAGAATATATGATTCTGTAGCTTTATACTGCAACTCCACATGTCCCCTTTGTTTTTTGTTCATTTTCTAGTCTCACTTAAGAAAATGGTATCATTTAAAAAAAAATCCTTGAATGTTCCCTTTTATAATTAATTAATCAAGATGATAAAGAAGTTATTGGCACTGAGAGCTAAGGCTTTATTCAAAGATTAAAAGTAGGGGAGCAAAAAGATGAGGCTATAGCAATAAATAGAAACTAGCTTATAAAAGGTGTTTTTGTGATTTGCTAAAGTATTTTGAATTTTATAATTTGAAGTCAAAGCAGAAGGATTTTGAGCCAGAAAGTTAGGAGAATAGAGTTCCCATTAATCTGTTTGCAATGATGAGAGTGACTAATTTGGGAAAATTATTATTTTGGGTTTATATCTATTAGATTTAATATACAAGGATAGCATCTAGGCAAAAAGGTAAAATACATAGATAAAATTGAAAATCTAGAATTGGGAGCAAGGCTGTCTCAAGGTTGGAGATATAGTGATGATGATATCTTAAGGTGATTAGATTGAGTTTGGCAGCAGATATTTTCCCTTAGAAATTGCATATAGAAAATACTAGCTTTGAGCCGGGCATAGTGGCTCGTGCCTGTAAGCTTCAGCCTATGAAGCAGCTGGGGCTAGGGATCGTGGCTCAAATTCCACTTGGAGCAACATAGCGAGACCTAGTCCCAAAAAATAGCTGGACGTGGTGGCACGCGTCTGTAATCCCAGCTACCTGGGAGGCTGAGGCTGGGGATTGTTTGAGTCCGTGGTACTCTGGGCAACGTGAGCCTGTGGTTCCATGGGCAAAAATAGTGAGACCTAGTCTGAAAAAAAAAGAAAATACTAGCTTTATGAAAATAGGTAAACATTATTTCAATAAAAATAAATTTTGACATTAATGATGTTAAAGGAGATGATGTGATATAATCATACAGTCAAGTTTGACAAGTGAATTATAAAGGAATACATTCTAGTTGTTCTTATTGCTAATTACATTAAGTATAAATAACTTACCCAAAATGTTTTTGCTATTATTTGTCAATTAGCCAGAATTTCTTTATTTTCTCATGTAATAAAGGTCATGCTGCTTTTTACATGTTAGTCATTCCTATTTATGACAGTTGTGCAAGAAAACTATGTAGTTTATTAAAATGAAAGTTGTAGATATAAAAACTACACTTTGAGGTTTATATCTTAGCACAGTTAGTTGGATTACCACAAAATAAGTAACCTAAGTCACATGATCTGAAATTAAATTAACAGGTACTTGAAAGATGTGCTATTATTTAAATCACAAATAATTTAATTGTGATTTGGCATAATGAAATTTGCATAATGAACATTAATGTTAAATGAATACCTCTTGTCTCATTGCATAGTGTTTTAGATTTAGGTTTTAAATTTACTGAATTGCTCAGATTTTTAAGAGTTAGATATTTAAAGAATAAAGATCTACAAAACCTTTCAAAATAAAAATTGATAATAGCATTCTTTTTCAAAATGGAGCAATTTTAAATGAAATTATACAGAAGGAGAAAGACAAATAATGGATGTCACTTACATGTGGAACTAGCTTTGAGCCGGGCATAGTGACTCGTGCCTGTAAGCTTCAGCCTATGAAGCAGCTGGGGCTAGGGATCGTGGCTCAAGTTCCACTTGGAGCAACATAGCGAGTGGAACATAGTGGAACATAGAGAAACAAGATTCAAAGTCAAATAAATATCCCTAAAAGTTTTATTGTATAACTAAGGCTGCCAGTGGAGAAGAGCGTAATGGAGATGGGCCACAATAGACTATATTGGGGAACTACAGTTGCTATGGTAGTTGGTCTGGTGTGGTAAAATGCGCCTGAAGATTGTGATCCTATACTTCTAAATCATATACATTTAGTAAACTGATATTACCACAGTAAAAAAGAATTTATGGGGATAATCTTTTTTTCAGATTTGTTGTTGTTGTTGTTGAATAAGTTTTGTTTATATTTGCCTTTTGGATGTTCCTCCCCTCTCCCCATCACACTCCCCTGGTCTTTCCATCACTTCTTTTACTACCATTTATTGTTTAATTTTTAGTCCCTTGGGTTTTTCCTCTTCTTTCCTGTAGTAATGTCCTTTTATCCGGTGTGGACATGGTTTACTGGGACACAGTGGCCTGTGCTTAGTTTTCCAAATGTCTTTTTGCTGCTGGCCACCATTTCACACATGATTGTGTTCTTTCAGTGCCTCCTCCTTCTTTATGGTTGGCTACTCTGACCTGTCTTCTTTCTTAGCATTGGGAGCGTTTCTCCCAGCCAAAGTTTGTGCATCCATTTTTTGGATCAAGATAGGCCCTGGCCCTGGTTGGTCTGGTTCTTGGTGGGGCCACTGCCCATCTCTGTGGCTTTCCTCACCCCCTAAAGTGGGAGGGTTCTTTGATCATCCTGAAGGCATCTCTGAATGGGAAATTCCATTGCCATCATTGTAGATCATAGTGGTTGTATTTCTGAGGTAGTTTGTCTCTATAATCAGTCTTATAGTCCTTTGTCCCATGGATCTGACATGTTTGTTGTTCTGGAACACTTCTTTGTTTTTCACCTCTGTATTTGTGTGCAACTGCCGTTGAATCGTTGATTTAGTTGTTTCTGGTGAGGGTTGTTTGGATTTGGAGAAGACCAGAGGGAATGGCCCTTACGACCCACGATCCCCCACCAGCCTGCTCCCCGTCCCTGCCTACCTGTGGCGGGGGGGGGGGTGCCTCAGTGCCCGGCAGCATGGCTGAACCAGGCAGGTGGGCAGGGCTACTCCTGCCTCCCTCAGCCACCTCAAGATACAGTGACCAGGGGGCTGCCCCCAGCCACTCCCCGCTCCCCGCCCCCTATGAGGGCAATTTAAGATTTTGACTATTTCCAAATATTAAGTTAAAAGCATGACAGTTGCTGGAATATTTTGAGATTTATTATGCTTCCTCTGTGACTTATGAAGTTATTTGGGCTCCCTCTCATTATTTTCTCTACAATTAACATTGATTTTGCTCTATATTAATGCAGAATGATGCTTGCTATTTTATTTTACCTCAGTATAAATATATCCCCCAATTTTTGAATTATATAAATTTGGAAGAAATGGTAGGAGGAGAGGACAGACATAATTTTCTCTTTCAGTATTCAACTTCCAGTATTTACCGAGTACATGTTTGCCTCCCGATACCTCTAATAGCTATCTTCTTGATTATCAGTTCTATTATAACTGCAGAAATACTGCCTGATCTTGGGAGATATAAATGGTGGAAAGTCAGGAAAGTATCCAGAAATCTCTTAAACAGTCTACATTGTTTTTCATAGGTTAGTTACTTCATTTTGGGGTGGAATGAGCTTTAGTCAACCTTCCTGAACTATTTAATATTATATATCAAGCAGAGTATGACAAAAGTGAAGTTTCTTATCAGTTAAAACATTAAACTATTGACTTGAAAGAAATTTCATGTCTAAAAAGCAGTGATTCATTTATCCAGAATGTATGTCTGTTTCTTATGTGATTTTTTTTTAATGGCTTGTAAGCATTATGCAGCAAATCTAAGAGTAGAAGCATAATAAGGGGTCTTTGTTAAATATTTTCTTCGAGATTTATACCCTGATTGTATTATATTTCTGTATAACAACTGTATAACAAGCTGTATAACAATTTACCACAAAGTTAGTAGTTTAAAAGCAAATAAATTTATAATCCTATATTCATGGAGTCCAGGCATAGGCTAACCAATCCTCAGGAATACAGTAGACTGTTTTCCAGTACTGAATTCTCATCTGAAGCTTGTGATCTTCTAAACTCCCTAGTGTTGGCAAGATTCATTTCTTTGCAGCTGCAAACCCAAAGTTGCTAGCTGGGTTCCTCCTCATCAATGTTACCAAGTCCCTTGCCACATGGCACCCTCCATGGGCAAAATACAGTATAGGCATTTGCTTCATCTAAACCAACAGGAGAAATATCTCTGTATTTCAATCCGTTTCCATTCTGTTCCAGCAGTCTTCTATAGTATAAACTAATCTGAACAGTTACCACATGAATTAGATAAGCAGTTATAGCTTGATATTTACAGATCCCACCTATCCTTAAGGGAAGGAGATTTTCCAGAACTCATACACTAATCGTCAAATTTTTTGAGAACCATCTCGGAGTCTTATCTACCACAGTCTGCCCTGTGTGTCTCCCAATTATTCATGACCATGTGTCTATACGTAAAGACAAAATACACCTCCCCAGTATGGTTCTCTATCTAATTAAAGCATCAACTCAAAAACCTCATCTAATCATTTAATTTAGGTGTAAATGATGTGTCTATGTGTTATCTAGTCCATGAAAAAAAATTTAAAGACTATTCCAATATTCACAACATAAAACAATTGGTCAAGCAAGGGATTGCTTTTAAAGATATTTTGATTCAAATGTGAAAAAACAAGAATGGAAAATAAAAAAGAATCACTGGTCCATAACAGTTCTGAAATCCAGATTGGCAAACTTCAGTTGGAGTTTTTTGATTATTTTTCAAGACCTGGAAATAATTTTTTATGACTCTCAACTCTCCCTTCTGCGTTTTGGTTCTACTTCTGTATAAGTCTTCCCTTTTTAAGTGGAGTGGTTTTATCAGCTGTTTTCCTGTCAGTAGAATTTGGGAGTAGTCCAAAGCCTCTTTCCATTTTAAATTCCTGCTGTCTACTTTTGCCCAACGTGGCCGTGTTGAAATGGTTTTCTCAAAAACTCTTGGTTTGTGTGAATTTCCTAGGGATTCAGTTCATTAGACAAAATCTGCACTTAAGAGTTTTTTGTAAAAAAAAATAATCCTGTTTTTGCCTCCTGCAGAGATGACTAAGGGACTCCTCTAAAGCTCACCAAGACCTTGACCACTTTGAAAGACCCTTTTTTTGTGTGATTGAATCATCTGCTGACCTTTTGAGCTTTTTGAAATTTGGGAAAAGGTCATCCTTTGTCTCTATTGTACTTTTGGCAGCCATTACCCAATTTTTAGTATTGTTTGTCATATGACTTCCAAAGAGGCTGGGCATTTTCAAAATTGTCTCTTCTGGGTTCTTTTTAGCAGTGCCTTTTCTGTTTATCTCTCTTCTCTTGAAGTTTACTGTAAGGAACAAGAGGAAACCAGACTAATTTTAACATTTCACTTAAAAACTCCTGAGCTGTGGCATTAGTCATTGTCACTCCTGGTGAAAGTTCTGGTTTGCATATAAATGCAGGACAGTGTTAACTAAACTTTCTGCTTCTACTTAATAAAGACACCCCTTTCTCCCATTTTCAATATCATGTCTTTATTTCCTTCTGAGACCTCACCAGCAGTGTTCAGATTCAAGCCAAGAGGTCTATTATAATCCTGTTAGGGCACATTAAACCTCATCTTCTCAAAAGTTTTCTATCTTCTACTCACTATCCAGTTCAAAAACCACTCCCAGATTGTTAGTTGTTATAGAACAACTCATTTTCAGCACTCATCATTTGCATTAGTTTTGCATTAGTTTTCTATTTCTATATCTAGTTTTCTATCTATTCAATTTCTATTAGTTTTCTATCTATTCTATTAGTTTTCTATTTCTGTCTATAAATTGCCATTTAGTGGCTTAAAGCAGCACAAGTTATCACACACTCAGAAGTCTGAGTACAAATTAACTGGTTCACCTTTTTGGAATCTTACCTGACTGAAATAAAGAGGTCAGCTGGAACATTGTTATCTGCCATCTCAGAGTCCTCTGTCAAGTTTACTGTTTGCAGGCTGAATTCAGGTTCTTCTGGTTCTAGAATCCTTTTATTTATTGTGGTTAGCAGGGGTATATTGTGAGCATTTAGACGCCCCCTTAATATTTTGCCATATACGTCCCCTACATAGGCAACTCACTACATGAAAGGAATTGTGATGCAATACCAGATTTTTGTATACCATACTAATGTATGACAAAATAAAGGACATAGGATTCATTTAGTGGCTGGCTGCCCACTCTAAGACATTTTAAGATTGCATTTCTTAAGGAAGACACAGTAGTATTCTAAAGCAATGATCTTAACAAGTCAGTGATTATGGAGAAAGACAATATCTAAATGTAGAAATATCTAAAATGTAGAAAGACAATATCTAAAATGAACATTCTAAAATTATATTGTCTTTTTGTTGTTACCTCCCAGTTGATGTAGTTGATGAAAAATACAACAAATACGAAATTAGGGGGTTTTATTTTCATTTTACATTACTGCTGAGTGTAAAAATGATACAGAGAGGGATTAAAGAACTCCAGTGTTTTTCCTCTGTAGTTTTGAAGCTATCCTTTAAAAGCAAGGAATACATATATAATTTCTATTTAGATAAGTCAGTGACATGAACCGGAGATCCAAAGAGGCAATTTAGATGTCTTTGAGTTCTCATCTCTTACTGGAAAAGTATAGAAAAGTTGACAAATATTAACTGTTACTATAGCTATAGTATAAATGTTTTGACATATGCTGTTTTCTACCTGCAAGCAATATCCCATCAAAACATCCCTGAGTTTCCTCTTTTTCTCCTTAGGATCTTAATTTTCTTCTTAGTCTTTCCCAACAATATCAAGTAATGTTTTCTCTATGACCTGATCTATACTGCTCTTAATAGAAAGAAATATTAATGCATTTGTTACTTTAGGGAGATTAACTTTTAGTCTCCTAGAATCCTAATAGTGCTTTTATTATTTCTCCTTTGTATACTTCTATCTTAGTGTTGATCAGTAGTTAAAAAGTGGAAATTATTTTACATTATTTAGCGTGTCCTGTAATTATATAGTTACTTCAGCTGTAAGTGCTTTAGAAAATTAGAAGTTGGGAGAAAAACTATCTTAATATTAAGAGATTGCTATCTTGAATAATGATTTTTAAAATGTAATCAATTCATAAGTCTTAACCTTAGTATATAATGCAGCATCTTAGAGATACTTTGTTTGAGGAGGGACGGCCTTAAATATTAACCATAGATTTTGGTTTCTTTTGTTTATAAAGCTTGTGTTAATCTGACATTGAGCTTAGTTTCCCCTCCCCCCCCAAAAAATCCAGCAGCTTATGAGACAAAAGGAATACTGAACCTACTTTATTCAAATATAGTTTTTTTCTCTTATTTAGACCTTTATTGAGGCCTAATTGGCATATAATAAAACTGCACATATTTAAATGTACAATTTGATAAGTTATGACTTATATTTGCACCTGCAAACATTGTGATCAGACAATGAATATTTCAATTATCACCAAATATTTTCTCATGTCCCTTTGTAATTACTCCCACATGCCTCTTCCTACATAGGGCTCTCCTCAAAGCAACTGGTCTGTTTTCTGTAACCTTGCTTTTCATTTCCTGCCAATATGATCATTAATCACATACTCTTGTCTGGCTTCCTGTACTCAGCATAATTATCTTGAGATGCATAATTTTGCATGTATCAATGATAGTTCATTTCATTTTATTGGTGATTAATAAACCTTTGTATAATATATTCAAATTTGTTTATTCACACATTGATAGACATTTGCTTGTTTTCAGTTTTCACCTGTTAGAAATAAAGCTGCTATGAAAATTGGCATGTCTTTCTTTTAAGTATACATGCTTTAAGTTTTATTGAGTAAATATATTGATGTGGAATGGATAGAAAATATGTGAAGCTTATATTTAACTTCTTAAGAAACTCCTTTGACAGTTTTCCAAAGAGTACCATTTTACATTTCCAATAACAATATATGAGAGTTCCATTTTCCTCTCAGCCTTGTCAGTACTTTATATGGTCATACTATTTCATTTCCGTCATTCTGATTGCTATGTAGCTAAGTCTAATTGTTATAATTTTCACTTCTCTAATGACTAATGATGTTGGCTATCTTTTCATGTGCTATTTTTATACATGTCCTCTTCGATGAAGTGTCTATTCAGATCTTTTAACCATCTTTTTAGTGTTTTTTTTTTCCTATTATTGAGCTTTGGGAATTTTTTATGCAAGTAGTTTTTCATACAAATCATACAAGTCATATTCTTCACACAAATCATTTTTCAGTGACATGACCTATAAATATTGTTCTTTGTTTCTTGTCTTTTCATTCTTTTGACAGCTCTTCTCAGTGAGCAGAGTTTGTAATTTTGAAAATGTACAAAATGTCTTTTTTCCTTTTGTGGATAACAGATTTGGTGTAGTTTCTAAGAAACCTTTGTCTAATCTAGGATCACAATGCTTTCTCTTAACATTAAAAAAAAGTAATGTCTAATGTAGACCAAAAAATTTTACTGAAATTGATTTTTAAATGTATAGAATTTAATTTAAAAAACCCTAAAACCAAAATCTTAAGTTTTTCTTATTTTGTTTGTAGGTAGAGATAATTCTCTTTTTTTGGAGCAAATTATTTTCTAGTGACTATTAGTGGACCCATAGCAAGTAGAATCCTGTCTTCATTATTAAACATTCTTAATACTTTAACTGTGCATACAACTAAAACCAGTTTATAAAATATTTTAGTTTTCTGACAGAAAAACCTTAAGTACCTAACTGAATCTTCTAAGGAATGAAAACTTACAGTTTGCTAAACTTTATTTCTCTGATGTTCTAGTGATATTTTCTACATTGTTAAATGTCTCATATGATTTTCTCAAATAATGTTATTTAGACTATCATTAGAATAATCTGTTATTCTAATTGAACTGTTTCTCATAAACAAAAATCTAGAATACTAAATGTGTAGGCTCTTTAAGAAAATATTAAAATAAAGGATTGATTCACTTAAACTTCTATAAACTTAATTGCGAGGCTTCCTGGATAGTTAAAAAGATGCTCCAGTTTTGAGGGTTGCCTTTTCAATTCTGTGATTGTTTTTTAATTATATGTTTATAGAGGTAAAAATGGTTCACAACACTATATATGATTCAGAAAAATATGTTCACACCTCTTCAGATTTATGTTACCATAACATACCCACCAGCAAAGGATCCAACGCAATCTTTCTTTCTCTGCTCCCCCTCTGGTAGCTAGCCTAATGACCAAAGAAATCCTTAGCCTGCAGGCTAACTGTGTCTTTGCTAAAAGTAGCATCACAGAAGGAACTCCATTTTATACTTGATTTTTCCTTGATTCATGTGCTCTTATAGTCCACTTTCCACAGAATCAGTTTAAACATTCCCATTTCATTAGTCTATCCCCAAGTAGATTGTTATGATTGGATTAGATTCATTTAATCTGTTTGCTGTTTTATTTTGTTCAGAATTACTTTTTTGTGCTTCCTATCTTTGAATCCCACAAGTTCTTCAGGAATAATATGACATCTGTTAGAAACCTTTTGTGACATTGTCTCTGTGGTTACAGTTTTAAGGTCATGACAATAATAACCATGTTACCAAAATGGTAATTATTCTGATTATATAAAGTAAATACTTTTTTTGAAAGTCTTTTCTAAAACTGTCTACTTACCATGTAGTTCACAGCTTTCAAAGAAATAAAAATGAATAACATGGTTATGTTTTTTGTAAAGCAGGGCCTTTTTGATGGTAAAATAGAATTAGTTATTTCTGTACCCCAAATCATTTCCCTCATCTATTGGTTGACTTTGAGCTTTTTCCCCCTCCCATTGCCTTCCCCCTTTTTGTATTATTCTTCCATTTTGCATTTCTTTTATTTCGTTGTCTTTTTTCTTTCAGAGTTAATGATGTCAAGAGCTATAGTAGAGGAGAATAAAAGATAAAAGTAACAGAGACAGAGAGAGAGGAGAAAGAAATGATCATTATCATGTGATAACTGAGGATGATAGTGAAAATCATTACAAATGTCTTTAGTTCATTCTGATTCCTTTGGTTTTAATCATTTGCACTTAAATTATCACCACCTCATATATTCTGAATTCATTGTCTTCTCCCATGAAATTGTCATTATTTTCCAAATTTATTTAAGATTGACTGGTAGTTTTGGTCCCCCCCAACCCCACCATGGAATTCCTTTACCCTCTATGATTTTAAAGATAAAGGATTATATTTAGGTTGAAATCATATTGAGACATCAGTGATATAGAACTTTTGCTAGTATAAGTGCATTAAAATTGCTGATGGATAGATCATTTGTCATTTGTTTCCTTTGTTTCTTAGGTAATATGCACGTATCACTAGCTGAGGCCCTGGAGGTTCGGGGTGGACCATTGCAGGAGGAAGAAATATGGGCTGTGTTAAATCAAAGTGCTGAAAGTCTCCAAGAATTATTTAGAAAAGGTAAGTTTTTTGAGCATTGGATAGCTAAAAAACAAATCAAGAGTATAGAAAGGGACACTTTAATTTATCTCTGGTAGTAAAGTTCAGATCTTTCTACCATCATTTGAATATTTTATGTGCCTGATAATGTGCCAGGTATTGAGCATACATTAGTAATCAAAACCAAAAACATTCCCTGCCTTTTGGGAACTTATAGTATAGTATACAAAAGAGCTATTAATAAAATACTTAGATAAACAAATGTAAGAAATGCAATTATGATAACAAAACTTACAGAGAAGGGAGCCCAGAGACTTTGATAACCCATAATTGAAGTTTTAGACCTAGCCATGGGGAAGAAAAGAAAGATTTCTCTGCATAAGTCACCCATGGGCTAAGAACTGAAATGTGAGTAGAAGTTAAATGACAGAAAGGGAAAATATTAAAGGCAGAGAGAATTGTAACTTTAGTTTGGGAAAATATGAACTCTATTACTAATTTGGTGCTTCACTATAAAGATGAACTTTTGGTCCAGATGATCATGTGGCATTTTGAACCTGGAAAAGTTAGGGAAACTGTTCATTGTCCCCAAAACATGGAAATGATATTTGCCACATACCACATAGCTAATTAAAGGGAAATAAAAGATCAGAAATAAAAGGAGATAGAATAGGAGAAATAAAAAGATACTAGGAGGACAATTTGAGTTGGCCAGGCACAGAAGAAAAGAGGGATAGACTACCCTTTTAGCAAGTTCTTAAGGATAAGCAGATGCATATTAAATTTGAGAACCATTAAATATTGAATTGCTAAAGACCATGAGCCATAATAACCTTTTGGAAGGTGTATGACTGAGGTGTATGAGAAAGTTTTGAGCATAGAGAAAGAATGTTAGGGAAAGATGGTAAAACTTTGTTGTTATTGCTGATACTGATTCCAATCAGCTGACAGACCTAAAGAAAATGCTATTCGGTTCATCCATTTCCATAACATAGACATTTGAAGATCTTTTATGAGGGTAAATCTAAAAAAAAATGGTTTCATTTTATCTAATGCCTCTCACTTAAATCTAAATATTTTTATTAATCTGATTATTCTTTTAGTGTCTGTGTTGTTGCTTTTTTAAAAATTATTTTTATTTTCATTTATCATCATTTTATGTCCTTGCTAATGTTTTCACATTATTGGATTTATTTCTTCAGATGTAGTCACCACGGAACTCCCACCAAAATAAAACACCATAATCATCTACCATAGTTCCTTGTGCTCTCCACCAATCCTCTCACTTCTCCCCTCCACCAATCTCCTCTCACTTCTCCTCCACCCCACCTTTGAAAGCTACAGATCTTTGGTCAGCTTTTAAAGGTTGGTTTTTAAGTTTGTCTTTGCCTCACTCTTCATTTGGTTTTCCTATATTCCAAATAGAGGTATAAATATAACCTAGTATTTCCTTCTTCTAGTTTATTTATTTATTTATATTTAAAATTTCAGTATTTTAAATTTAATTTTATATTAATTTAATTTTTTTAAATTGGTTGTGCATGTGCACACACATAATTTTACATCATTGTCTACTCCAAGGTTCCTTCTGGTTTATTTCACCTAGCATAATTACTTTCAGCTCCATCCATTGTTTTAAATGACATGAGTTTTCTTCTTTGATTGCTAAGGTGTGTGTGTGTGTGTGTGTGTGTGTGTGTGTGTGTGTGTGTGTGTGATCCTGTTTTTGGGATACGTTCATTTGTTTGGAGGTTTGAATTAGTGTTTATGTGTTCTTTGGGTAAATACCTAGGAATGACATTACTGTATCACATGGCAGATCCATTTTTAGTCCTTGTGAATCCTCCACACTGTTTTCCAAAGGAACTGAAGCAATTTCCACCAACAGTGTAAGAGGGTTTCTTTATTCCACCATCCTCACCAGCACTTGTTTCTGATTATTTTGATATGGGCCATTCTTACTTCTATAAGGTGGTATCTCATTGTGGTTTTTGATTTGCATTTCCTGATAAGTGATGATGAATAGGTTTAGTTTTGTTTTGTTTACTTTTCAGTTATGAAATGCTTTATTATTTTTACATATGTATTTGCATCATTGTATATCCTAAAGTTCTCCCACCATGTCACCTGTGAACCATCAGCCTGATCTCTTGTGCTCATCCCTCTCATAATTTCACTCTCCCTCCCCCCTTCCTTGTTGTAAGCTTTAGTTCTGTTGTCAGTTTGTTAATTTTAACTTTTTCTTGTCCTTCTGTTTATTTTCCCTAATTACACATATAAGTGAAATGATCAACAGTTTTTCATGGACTTATGACCATCTGTATGTCTTTGGAGAAGTGCCTTTTTACCCCCTCTGCAACTTTTTGGTTGGTTTGTTTGCTTGTTGAGTTGTATGCGCTCTTTGTAGATCTGTAATATTAGTTACTTGTCAGATGTCTGGTGAGGAACTATTTCCTCCTATTCCGTAGGGTGTCTCTGTTTTAATTATGGTCTTTCACTGTGTAGACGCTTATAGTTTGATGTAGGCCCAGTTTATATTCTTGTTTATTTTCCTTGTTGCTGAGGATGAATTTGCAAAGACCTCTATGAAGTTTATGCCATGGAGTATATAGTGTCTATGTTTTCTTTTATATATTTTATGGTTTCAGGTCTTTTATCATTTTGGGGTGATTTTTTGTATATGATGTTGGTCTAGCTTCATTCTTCTGTGTGAGACAGTTTAACTTCCCACTTAAAATAAAATAAATATTTTATTTATTTTAAATAAAATTTTATTTATTTTAAATAAAATATCATTTAAAATGAAAAGGTTTTCCTGTTCTATATATTTTCTTCTTTATCATAGATTAACTACCCATATATGTGTGGGTTTATTTATGGTTTTCTCAATTGTATGCCTTTGGTATGTGTATCTGTTTTTGTTCTAATAGCATGCTGTTTTAATTACTATGGCATTACAGTATGGCTTGAGGTATGGAAGTATATGACCATTTCTTCTTCACCAGTTTTTTTCAGGAGATCTTTGACAATTCAGGATCTTGTGTGATTACATATGAATTTGAAAGCATGCAATTGAAATTATTGGAGGAGGGGGTTGCATTGACTCTGTAAATTGTTTTGTGTAGGATGGCCATTTTGACAGTTTTTCCAACCCATGAGCAGGAAATCTTTCCATTTCTTTGTGTTTTCATCTTTTTTAAAAACAATATCTTAAAGTTTTTATGAAACAGGTCTTTCAGCTTCTTCGTTAGGGTTCTGTGTATTCAATTTTTTTTTTTTTTTTTTTTTTTTTTTGAGACTAGGTCTTGCTATTTTTGACTGTGGAACTGCAGGCTCTCGTTGCCCGGGGTACCACAGACTCAAGCAATCCCCAGCCTCAGCTTCCCAGGTAGCTGGAATTACAGGCGCGCACCACCACGCCCAGCCATTTTTTTTTGGAACTAAGTCTCGCTACGGGCCCCAGGCGGGACTCGAGCCGTGATCCCTAGCCCCGGCCACTTCATAGGCTGAAGCTTACAAGCACAAGCCATCGTGCCCGGCTCAATTTATTTTTGATGTAATTGTAAATGGTATGGTATTCTTGTTTTTTTCCTCTTCTAGCTCACTGTTTCCATAAAGGAAAATATGAATTCTTGTGTATTTGTAACTTTCCACGTTTCTGAAATGGTTTATTGTTTTTCAGTTTTTCCAGGGAGTCTTTAATATTCTCAGTATGTTATGTCATCTGAAAATAAAGATAATTTTTTGTTTCCCTGTCTCTTGCATAATTGTTCTAGCTAGGTCATCCAATACTATGTTAAATATTACTTCCTTCTACTGTCTATTTTCTTGTAGTCACTTTGAATTTTCAGAAAATCCCCAGTTATTTGTATTTCAGAGTAAAGAGCAGGTATACGTGGTCCAAGTTCTTGGAGAAAGAAAGATATTTTAGTGGTATTATTCAGTTAATTAAAAATAGTCAATTAATATTCGTAATCATCCTCATCAGTTAAGTCAAAAGTGTCCCTATTACCCTTGAGATTTTTTTTCAGTTTATACAGATACATGTGAGAAGTTTTGCACTTCCAAATAGTATACCAATTTAGTGAGAGTAAGTACTTTGGATGATCAGAGGAGAAAGAGAAAATACCTCTTTTTATTTTACTACTACCAGGATCACTTACTACTCGTGGAATATAAAATATTTGCACACTGTGAGTAACTGAGGGTTTTCTTTTACATTTTATAATATTAATAGAGATTGAATGTCTAAATCAGTTCAAGACCTTTATATTTATTCCCAGTACGTTTCAGGGTGGTATAGCTATAGATTTCAGCATTTCCTAAAACAAAGCTGTTATGATTAATAGTCGTGCAATGATTTTTTTTGCCCTATTAGTAAAATTATATTTATTAATATAGAGCATATTAAAATTTTTCATTATTTGGAATAAAGAAGCATTGAAAATTCAACTCATTATTATGTAGCAAAATTATGCTGTGGACTAAATGATTAAATATAATCTATTTGTCCAGAGGAAAGTCAGCTGTTGGTTTGTCAGTCTGGCTTGAGACAGTCTTTCCCCTGAACCCTGACTATTGCAGAGGTTATAAGTCAGGCTTTTCTTCCTTTCCCCCCCCCCTTGATTTAATTATTTTTTTATATTTTGTAGGTATAATTTCTTTTTTCTTTCTTTTTTTTCCCATTGTTATCTACTCTGGGGTTCTCCCATCACCTTCCACCCTATCACCCGTGAACCATCTTCTTAATCTTTTGTCCATGATTTTCCCCTCTTCTTCTCATGCTCTGTGCTTCAATTCTGGTGAAAGTTAGTTTTAATCTTTTATTGTCTGTCTGTCTGTTTGTTTTCCCTTTATCCCTCATAAAAGTGAGACCATCCAATATTTCTCTTTTTCTTTCTGACTTATTTCTACCAGCATGATTCCTTCTAGCTCCATCTAGCTCCATCCATGTTGCCACAAAGACATGTTTGTCTTTTTTGAGTGATGAATAATATTTCATTGTGTACATATACCACAGCTTTCTGTACCATTCATCTGTTTTGGGACATTTGGGTTGTTTCCATATCCTGGCTATTGTAAATAACACTACAATAAACATCTGGATACAGGTATCTTTATGTTACAGTTTTTGTCACCTTTGGGTAGATTCCTAGAAGTGGGATTGCTGGATCAAATGGGAGTTACATTTTTAGTAGTTTAAGGGTCCTTCACACAGCTTCCATAGTGCTAGACCAGTTTACATTCCCACCAGCAGTGTAGAAGTGTTTCTTTCTCTCCATATCCATGCTAACATTTGTTTTTGCCCATTTTTTTAAATTGGGCCATTCTTACTGGTGTGAGATGATACCTCGTTGTAGTTTTGAGTTGTCATGTGGTGATTTCTAAATGTGACAATGAGAAGTTACTGTAGATAGTTGGGACAAATAAAACCTTTGTCTTTTATTCTATAGAAAAGTGTTTAAAAATTAGAATTTTTAAGTCATACCTGCTCAGAAAACAATCTTAGTTCAGAATAAATGATCCATTTTCAGCAAAAGTAAGTGATATATTAAGCTCATCTTATTTTTTTTACAATTACCTTCTTTTAATATATACTTTCAGGGAAATTTCCTTGCTACTGAAAGGAATGAAAATGTGTAAGAAATGAAACTCAGTATCACATATTTTATTTATGTATCAAACTCTGGAGATAAGAAAATAAGGTCAGAGTGGGAGGGGAGCCACACCCCCTCCAGGGTCTGCAGACTGGAGAGGAGGCATTGGGGAAGGGGTGCTCTCTTGTACAGAGAGCACATGGGGAGTAGGTAACCCTCTCCCTGCCAGAGGAAGCTGGGGTGACCTAGAGACCGCCATACAGCCTGGAACTCCACCCCTCTCCTCCTCCTCCTCTTCCTCCTCCATGTCCAGGTGGGAGGGACCACATCCCTTTCTGGTTCCATAGCCAGAAGGGAAGGCACAGGAAGGAGCTTCTCTTGTACAGAGAGTGTGGGCAGGGGAGTCCCCCTCTGGTTCATTCCCACCGCAGCCATTCCCCTGCTTGAACGAGAAAAACAACAACTCAGATCAGATATATTGCAAGAGACAGAAATAAAGGCTGTGGACACACCCATCACCTGCCCCAAAAGAGCATGGTCAGAACTCTCAGACACAAGATGGTTGTGGACGAGACCAAAGACATGTCACTGGGAAACACCGACAACATTTCTGACTCCAGGGCTAGGCTCCCCACCCATAAGACACTTTCAACATGAGAAAGGAGACCCCACCCCATCTCAATGAGAGAACAAGGCCACAAATAAGTGTCAGTGGGAAATGTGGGGAGCCACTCACATACCAGACTGAAAGGAGGTTCGCTAACATACTCAGAAAGTCTACTTGCCCTAAGGATATTCATGGAGAACTAATCCACCTGGGTTGCAGGAATGCAGGACTTCAACCAGGAGGACAGTACTTCAGAAAGTACACAAAGAGACCAACAGGCCAATCATCAACCAACAACTGACAACGAGAAAGGAATTGGAGTGACCAGAGGGGCTAACAGGAGAAGGGGAAGAGGGGGGAGGACCATGCCTACAAACACAAGCTATGTAAGCAAACAATAAAAAAAATAAAAATAAATAAATTTCAAAAAGAAGAAAATAAGGTCAAGTTTAAAGGACTTGAGAATTGCTGTTGAAAGCAGAAAATGATGAAAACTACTTTAAAATAAATTGTTGTAACCAGTATCTATTTAGAGCTATAAAGTAATTCATGAAGATATTTAAGTTTTAAAATGGGCACCTGTCCTGTCTGCATAATAACAAAATACTTAGAAACAAAAAATCAGGTCAGACAATTGGATTAGTTCAGATTCTATAGATAGTTGAAAAGAAGGAAAATTATGAACAAAGTTGTTGAAAAAATTAAATGGATACCTTAAAAGATACAAACTACCAACATTCATTTAAGAAAAAAATCAACAACTTGAACATTGCCCTATAAACTATAGAGTAGTTGAGTATATAATTAAAAATATCCCACAAAGAAACACTACATTGCATCATTAGGGAATTCTAAAAATTTAAGCAAGAAATAATAGAACCTCTAAGGAAATCAAAGGAGTAGAGGACACTGACAAGGAGGCACAGGTCCCAGTGACCACACACAGGTCTGTAGAAAAGAAAACTGTCAACTTCACAACAGGAAATGTCACAATAAAGGAGCCTGGAGAACAGTGCCACACATTTACCCTACAAGAGGTCCCAAATGAGCTTGGATTGATACCCGCCTCAGAGTTGCTCCTAGAAATTTAAGCAGCATGGACTAATATGTCACAGGAGCTCAGGTCCTCACCCAGGAAAAGAACATTTACCGGATAAAGGAAGAGACCAATGGCTAAACAATGACCAACTAACCAGCAACTTATCAACAACTTTCAGAGAGAGGAGAGTTGGAGTGACTGGAAGAGGCATGTGGGGTCAAGAGGGAAGAGGGAGAGCCATACTTAAGGGATCAATAATTATGCAAATATGACCAAGGTTGTAAGTAAATCATGAAAAAAAAAATTAACAACAGAAAAAAACAAAATTGAAGGAATAAATCCCAGTTCATTCCTGAGGCCAAAACTACTCTAATCTCAGTCACATAAAGACATAAAAGAAAATAAGACTCTAAACCAATAAACCTTATAGATGCACCACATTTACAAACTAAGAGCAAAACCATATGATCATCTCAGAAAAAAAAATTAATAAAATCCAACATCCATTCTAGAAAGAAAAACTACCTGCCAACTATAAATAGGAGCTACCTCAATCTGATGAAAAGCATCTACCAAAAAAACCCTAGTTGACATCATATTTAATGGTGAAACATTTCGTCTTTGCCCCTTATTACAGGAACAAGTTGAGGATATCTGCCCTCATTCTACTTGGAGTTAAAACTGGAGCAATAAGGCAATTTGAAGCCAAAAGTATCCATTATGGACACTTTATTTTAGGATGATTTTTTTCTATCAAATATAAGTTCTGTTGTTACTGTTATGAGATCTGCTGTTAAGACAGGGATATCACAAAAAACAAATCAAAAGGCTACAGAAAAATATAGATAAGAAAAAAATTTTAGCAAACTGAGTTCAGAAGACATTGAAAGGATGATTAAGTCACAACTAAGTGGGATTTATCGCTGGGATGCAATGATGGTTCAACATCTACAAACTAATGTAATTCACCACATCAGCAAAAGAAAAAGTAAAAGTCTTATGATCATACTAATAAATGAGGTACAAAAGCATCTGACAAGATTCAACATCCATCTGTGATTAAAAATTTCCAAAAATGGGAATAGATGAGACACATCTCAACATAAAGTAGCCACTTGACAGACTTATCAGCTAGCAACATACTCCTGGTGAAAAATAGTTTTTTCCTCTATGATCAGTACAAGACACTTCGGCCACCACTACACAACACAGTATTTAAAGTACTGGCTACAGCAATTAGTAAAATAAAGTTATTAGATGGGATCTAAATTAAGGAAGAAACAAAAATTAACACTACTTGCAGATTACGTGTTAATATACATAGAAAACCAGAATTATTCAATGAAAGACCAGCAGAAACAGTATGTCAGTTCAGAAAAGTGCGAGGCTACAAAATCAACATACAAAAATTGATTGCTTTCTTGTAAAAAGTCAATAATTTAGAGGGAACAAATCAAGAAAACAGTCCCATTTGCAAATTCATAAAAAAAAATAATAAACCTTAGGAATAAACTAAACAAAGGAGGTGAAAACCTGTATAATGAAAAACTATAAGACATTGTTAAAAGAAATAAAGTGTGACATATAAGTAATCTTTCTTTTTCTGATTGTTTTAAAATCTTCACGTAATATATATTCTATACTTCCAATTCTTTATGGATATATTTTGTCTGTGACAAACTTCTAGAAGCTGCAAATTTATGCATTTCATCAATTCTCAGGAAGTTTCTACCACTGTATTTCCACTTATAGTTCTGTTTTCCATTCTCTTATTTTCCTTCCAGAAAATAATGAAAAATTAATGTTTTCAATTAAACATTAATTAATTATCAATTAATTCCTTGATCTCAATTACCTTATATTTTTAATATTCAGGTGATAGCAGTACAGTTTGATTTTGTTTTTAAAAATGAGAGATTTGTTATCTAAGATATCGATTAACTGAAGATTTGGATAGATGCTAGTATTATCAAACCTATAAATCAACTTAGAAACTACTGATAATATTGTCTTCTGACCCAGAAACACAACATAGTTCTCATTTATTTAGGGCTCTTTGATTTTCTTCAGCACTATTTTTTTCCAGTTTTCATCATATAGGTCTTTCTTTTGGTAGATCTATACCTAATTGTTTTTTAATTACATGATTTATAGTTTTTAGCATTTTTAAAACTTCAATTTCTGGTTGTTCATTGTTATTATCTCAAGATAAAATATTTCTGTATTATTTAAAGATAAAATTGATTTCTGTATAATGATCTTATATAAGGCAACCTGGTAAGCTCACTTTTAATGTTATGGCTTTTTGTACATTCTATCATTTTTATGTAGAAAATCATGCATCAAATAAATCCAGCTTCATTTCTTTCTGATACTTATATTAAAAAGAAAATTATTATCAAAGAATATAGCTCAATGTAGAACAACATCACTGTCTTTAAAAAAAAGTAATATACTTCATACAATATTTTAAGCCATATTTTAAAAGATCTAAAACTAATCATAACATTTTTATTTCATCTAACATATCAAAAAGTGTTATTGCTTATATAATCAAGATGAAATAGTATTAGTAAAATGTACCCTTTTTGCACTAAGTCAGAATCTTCTATGCATTCATGGTACATCTTATAATTTGTAGTTCAGAATATCACAGATATTTGGATTTCATAAAACATACTGATGCAAAAGTATACTCACATATTTAAATTGTTCCAAACATTCTTAGTATTTTTTTTTTAAACTAAGCAATTAAAAATTTAACATTCAGTTCTCCAGTTGTATCAGCCCCCTCTCAATTTCTTAAAAGTCATATTTGGCTAATATCTACTCTGTTGTAATATACTATTAGAATTTGATGTCTTGCTAAACTGTGTACAAGAAACAGGAAAAAGCCCCAAACTAAGCATTTTTGTGTGAAAACATAGTGTCTTTACCACCCAAATGTCCATTGAGGAATTTATAAAAAGATGTATTTCAGGAGGAAGGAAATTTAATCAAGTATGGAAAATATCTCAAGAAGTGATTAGCAGAACATAATGTTAACTTGGTGGTATATCTAAAACAATCACTTATTGCATACAACACAATAATGATGTCAAACTTGAAATTATGAATAAAATATCATTTAGAGAGAGATAGATGACAAGAATTAAAACAGTTTAAAGATTTGATTCTGTTCATGAGAAAGGTGAGGATAATGATTGTAGAGTTTGAATAGTTTAATATCCTTAAAGTTGTTATGGATAATCATAAAACAAAAAGAAAACCTAAAACTTAGAATCTGATAAAAAAAAAAAACCAAGAAGAATAAAACTGAGAAGAACAAAATGAAATAGAAAGCCCTGAAATTTACTTCCTTGATTTTTTTTTTTTAAGCCTTCATAAAAATTAGAGAAAATTTTTTTATGGATTAAAAGTTTTTGAGTCAATCTTTGTCTCGTGTGTGTACCTTTCAAGAGGCCAATCCTAGCTAGTCTTTTTAATATCACATTCCTAATTATCTGCAATTATAATTATGTTGATTAATAGGGTGTATCAGTTGCCTTTGACATGCTACTTCTTGCCCTGCATTCACAGGCCTGAAGTAACAGGTCCTTTAAGTTAAAAGTGGTTTGAACAGCTCAAAGTATTCTATTTATTCCCTGGAAACATGTAAAACATGAAATTAATTCAATTACTATCATTGAATTAATGAATAGTGTTAGTTTTTTCGCAAGTATATGAAGCACTTGTAGAATCTTCCTCTACCCCCAGATACTGCCAGTACACTGTGTTTTGACTCAATTATTTTGGCTCTAGGTCCCCAAACATAATTTAAGAGTAATATATTTGTAAAATTGCTATGGATTATATCCTCTAACCCCAGTCCTGCTGATTAATGATATTTTGTTCACTATGTTTATTGCTCTAATTTTTAAACTTACAGGGATTTTTTTTTTAAATATTGAGATACTATATAAAGAGAATTATTCCAAATTATGCAGCCTGATGAATTTGTAAATGTTTACACCCATATAACCTCTACCCAGACCAAAACATGGGACATCTCTGGGACTGAGGAAGACTCCCTTATCTCCTGGTCTATTCTTAGCTACCCAAAGTGGCATATCATGGAGATATGCCATGAAATTATGGTATATTTGTTATTATTATTCTACAATCAAAGACAAATTTTATGCATTTGTGATAATGTGGATGGACCTAGAAGAAATCATGCTAGCAGAAATAAGCCATAAAGAAAAAGAAATACTGGCTAGACCATCTATATGTGGGATATAGGGAAAGCAAGTAAATAAAAGAACAAGTAAAATTTAAAACTAACAACCTGTCAGCAGAACTGAAGCATAGAGCAAAGGAAGGAGAGGGGGTTAATTCAGGGGAAGGCTGGGCACAAGAGATTCATGGGTGACAAGGTGGTGGGATCCTTGGAGTATACAATTATGTAAAAAATATACACATGTTCAATCAAATAAAAAAAGAAAAATCATCTTTTGGACAGAATCATACAGTGTAAATTTGTGTCTGACTACTTAACTGACATTCTGTGATTTATCATGAAGCTAAACTTTTTAAATGTTTTGCAGTTTTCAATTTTTCCCCTCAAATATGAAAAGTTTAAAAGGGAATACCTTGTATCATTTAGTAACATGTTGACTTATTTTTTTGGTAGGGCCATGTGCATCAATTTGTGGTTCATAGTTTTTTTTTACTATAAATATATGCTAAATATTTCTTTTAAATGGAATAATTTACCATTCAGGTAATCCTCCTTCCTTTTTTTCCTTTAGGAGGGAAAAGTTCTTTACAATGTAAAGAGGGAAAGAGAATATGAAAAGTATTAGAGAATGCTTAGTAGTCATAAAAAGAAATATTACTCATCATTGGTAGTATTGATTTTTCAGTTTTTGTATAAATTGTAGATACTCAAAAGTAAAGCAGAGTCTCTGAGCTCCTTATAAATCTTGTATATGATTTCCCCTCTTAGTTTTGTGCAGATAACAGAGGGAGATCTCCTTTAATGTGAAACGTGCATTTGAAAGAAAAATCTTTACTGCTTTATAAATGGTCTTCACCATTAAACCTATTTAGCTTTTTAATTAATTCAATTTATATCTGCCAAAAGACAATGTCGTGAAATCTACAGTTATGTGTCAGTAGAAATATCCGTGTTTTAAGTTGTTTAGCACTTAGTCCCAAAATTACTAAGGCAAAAGTTAGGTAACAGTAAAATAAAGTGATTAAGTTGACTACTATTCAAGATTAACATTTTTCAACTGCTTTAATAGATGAGCAAACAGAATTTTAAGAAAGATTCACTTTCCAAGCAAATTTGTCTTTTTAAAGTCTGCAATCTAATGTATTACATATACACAGAATGCTCTCAATATTTGGACCTTCCTTGGGGAAATTTTTAAAAAATGCTGTTAATCTCAGGATCTCTTTAAATACTGATTTTGTGCTTAATTGCATTCATCTATCAGATAAGGTAGAGGGGATTAAAGATGCTTGCCCCAAAGCTTGAGGAAATGCAATATAGATATTTTTTGAATTTCTAGAAAGTGTTGGTAAAGAAAAAAGTGGGTCAGAATTTCATTTGTGATTTATTTTGGGAATGATATAGAAAAAGTCAGACAATATTGTTAATAACCTCTGTTAGACAGGTTGTTTCTAAATGTTCCGAAGGTGATACAGTTTTTGTCATTGATTCTCCTTCCTCCTCTAAGAGAACTGTGTCTCTCTTTTGAAGTTATTTCTGACATTCTGTCTTTCTACTAAAAATGGCAATTATAATTTGATAAAATAGTTACCTGTTCACACTTTCAGACTTCCCATATCTTAAGATAATATAAAATGCCACACTATGATTTTATAAGTTGGAGAAAAAAATTTACGCTTATGAAAGGATATAAAATCATATATGTCATCATTGATGGTTTTAGTTATCAGTTAATTGACAGAGAAATGGAACAACTACAAGGTCAAGAAGCAAAATAGTTGAACTGGAATATCATTTGATTGCCCCTATAAGGACAGTGATTCTTATTTTATGTTGAGCAGATTAATGTGCATATCTGAATTTCCAGGAAGCTTTTTAAAAATGCTGTGCAGAATCCTTGCCCCAGTCCCAGAATTCACACAAGAATCATCTAACTTAGAAATCTTGTTGCCCAACCCCAAACCCAGAGTCAGATATTTTGTAAATATTTTGACTCACACTTAAAAAACTAAAAGTAGTCAACATTGGAATATTCTTGGAGTAATTCAGAGTTCCTGGTGTTTGAAAGTTGAAAGAAAAACCTTTCTTCATAATGATCTCTAAAATAGCTTTTTGTGACCAGAAATACCTAAACTGGTAAGTTATTGTCATAGCAGAATAAAGCAGAAGACCATTACAAGAGTGTAGATCTCTGGTGTAGAGGTGCAACTGTAAACATACTTATTTTTTCATATAGTTAAATTACCTTAATATAATGTGATTGTACTTGATCTTTCAGAAATCCTTAGGAAGGATAGGAATTCTATCGTTAAACTGCTTCTAGTAGCTATATGTGAAAGCAATTATAATGTTTTTTCCTGAGTATTTGGGCCTAAATTTTGGGTGTACAGTTTTAATAAGTCAAAAAGAAAAAAAAAACAAAAAGCAGGTTTTTGGAACTGGTAGAAGTGAAAAGGAAAACCAAATAGGAGCATAATATATTAATGGAATAAAGTGATCAGATTCTCAGAATATGGTAAGAATGCTAGGAAGAAATGAAAGGAACAAGGAATTCCTACTGTTTCTTTCATATTGCCGAGATCAGGTGGGCTGTGAGTTTTACTAAGAAAAAAGCAAATTCATAGAGACCTACTTTTTTCTATCTGTATTGCCTAGCTAATTAAGCCCCACTGCTGTTAATACCATTTTTTTCACTTTTTATACTGTTTTGTATTATTTTTTACTTTTTAGTATTATTTTTCCAAAATAGGTGGCATATATATTACTTTTGTGAAACTCAAATCTTACTAGTGTTTAGTTACCAAGCTGCATAGTTTGGTATTACCCTAAGATTCTTGCCAAGTACATAACAAAACAAAACTATTGGAAGCCTATTTGATCAAAAGCCACACCAGGATTCCAGTGGCTGTGGTTTGGACATGTGGCTTGTGTGTTAGTGTTTAAAAAAGAAAGAAAAATAATGTGTGGGTTACTGAGAGTGTCGTTATTAACAAATGAATATATCTTCTCTTTTAATGAGGAAAAACTGAAAATATATTAGAAATGATAGGTTTGCATAATTTCTTGTTATCAGATTGCTTTAACTTTATTATAAATAGAAATGTCTAAAACTGTTCTGATACTATAGTTGATACTATATGTTCAAATAAATAACATCCTTTAATGTAAATAATTCATGTTGTTTATAAATGTAATGACTAGGTATGTTAACATCAGTTACACATAACTTGTTATCATTAAGTATTAACTGGCTTGATTAAAAAATTTGGGGGCATTTGTGCTAAATAAAAATATACAAAAAATGACATAGAAGGTATTTTACTCCAAGTAATTAAAGAAAAATTAGTATTTATGATATACTATATCTTAATCACCTGTATTTTTATTTTTTTATATTAAATAATTTATTTATACATAAATTTCACATCTTTGTAATCCTCAGGGTTTGCCCACAGCCTTCCCTCACTGACTGCCCCCCCCC
>PVHY01020135.1:0-26089 GCA_004024945.1 Uropsilus gracilis | reverse complement strand
CACTTTCAATTGTTTGAGGGTCCTCCAAACAGTCTTCCATAGTGGCTGAACCAGTTTGCACTGCCACCAGCAGTGTAAGAGAGTTCCTTTTTCTCCACATCTGTGCCAACACTTGTTGTTGTCTGTTTTATTAATATAGGTCATTCTTACTGGTGTAAGATGGCATCTCAGTGTGGTTTTAATTTGCATTTCCCTGATTATTAGTGATGTGGAGCATTCTTTCATATGCTTATTAGCCATCTGTGTCTCCTCTTTGGTGAAGTGTCTTTTGAGTTCTTCTCCCCATTTTTTGACTGGGTTTTTGCTTTGATTTTGTTGAGCTGTAGGAGCTCTTTGTGGATCTTTGTTATCAGACCTGTGGCACTTGTCTGGAGGGCAAAAATTTTCTCCCAGTCGGTTGGGTTTCTTTTTGTTTTGTTTATTGTCTCTTTTGCTGTACATAAACTTTTTAGTTTGATATAGTCCCAACAGTTTATGTTTTCCTTCATGTTTTTTGTCAGCCATAGTTGTTTCTCAAAATAGATTTCTGAGGTGAAATTCATGAAGGGTTTTGCCCAGGTTTTCTTCTATGTATTTTATGGTTGCAGGTCTCACTTCCAGGTCCTTTATCCATTTTGAGTTGATTTTTGTACAGGGTGTGAAGGTGTTGTCCTGGTCCATTTTTTTATGTCTTGATCCAGTTTTCCCAGCATCATTTACTGAAGAGGCTCTCCTTGTTCCAGAGTGTGTTTTTTGCCCCTTTGTCAAAGATTAGTTGACCATATATATGAGGTTTTATTTCTGGGTATTCGACTGATCCATTGGTCTGTTTGTCTGTTTTTGTACCAGTACCACGCTGTTTTAAGTATTATGGCTTTGTAGTATAGTTTGAAGCCTGGAATAGTAATACCTCTGTTCTCTCTTCTGTTTGTCAAAAGGATTTTTGCTATTTGGGGTCTTTTGTTGTTCCATATGAATTTCAGTAATTTTTGTTCTATCTCTTTAAAATATGTCATTTGGGATCTTTATTGGAATTGTATTCAATCTGTAGATTGCCTTTGGTAGTATGGACATTTTGATAATGTTGATTCTTCCAATCCATGAATAGGGAATGTCTTTCCATTTTTTTTTTGTTTGTTTGTTTTTGAGACTTGGTCTCACTATTTTTGCCTGTGGAACTGCAGGCTCACATTGCCCAGGGTACCACAGACTCAAGCAATACCCATCCTCAGCTTATCAGGTAGCTGGGATTACAGGCGCATGCCATCACACCCAGCTGTATTTTGGGGGGCCTTGGTCTTGCTACATGCCCCCAGCAGGACTCAAACCATGATCCCTGGCCCCAGCCATGGCTTCCTAGACTGCCGCTTACTGGCATGCACCACCATTTCTGGCCTTGTCTTTCCATTTTTTAACATCATCTTCTATTTCTTTTAAGAATGTTTTATAATGTGGAATCTGTGCCTGCCCTGATCGGCAGGTGCCCACAGCTGCTGGCGAACCTAGGCCAGCAGCTGCACCCACTCAGCAACCATACAGCACCCACTGGGCCCCTCTGCCATTGACCTGGCAGTTAAAGGGGACACAGGGCCAGCCGGGACCCCTGGACCGGCCTGGAGAGCATGACAACAGGGGGGCGTTAAAGCCCTGCAAGGCGGCCACCATCACTAGGGTGGCCTCCACCATCGCCCACAGCACTAGACCCCTCCTGCTGACGTTCCAGCAGTAGGTGGGGCCTAGGAACTGGTCTGAGAAACTCAACCAGTTTGGCACATGGGATCTGCGCTTGCCTGGACCTGACTAGCGCATGGGCAAGACTGGATCCATCTTTGATCCAGGAATAGTGGGGGGGGAGGGAGGATAAAGATGACATCCTTGCTGCTTTACCCTCACTCCACTTAGCTCACAAGAGGACTAATAGTGTAAATGTGCACACAGTGACATAGAACAAATGAGGGACCAGAAAAGAGCCTGTGCATGCACATGTGTGGGACACAGAACAAGGATCATTCCGGAAGATAGTAGATGCAGGAATGTAGAAATAACTGTGGTAAAGACCTATCACACCTTCATCCATAGCTTTACCAGAAGCTAATGAATCAAAACCTCATGTGAAACTTGCCACCCAAGGAAACATGGCTCCCTCCCCAAACCTTGGGAGAGGAGGGCTTGCAGAGTCAGGGCATTAGCTCCACAGCAAATCTGCAAATGGACAGAGTGGAGATGACCTGCAAGGTCCATCAACTGATGCCTGCCCTCATTGAGAAACCTCCTCACTAACAATGGCTGGGGGAAAGGATCCCTAAGGCCAGAGGTCAGAAAAATGGCAAGGAGATCATACTGGAGCCAGCAACTAGAAGACACTGATAGACCCCAAATGAACATGGACTGGGTGCCCAATACAAAGCTAAGGACTACAAACCATCAAGCACAATGTGCCAGGGGTCTGGAAGACAGTCCCTCATCCGACAAATGGACACAGTCACAGAAAAAGAGAACAAAGGACCAATGAACCCAACATAAACCAAAAAAGAAGAATGAGAGTGGAGACTGAGAGACAAGGGGTTGGGGGTGGAGAAGGGAAGGTATGCCAGTAACCATTAAACTTATTAACTTATGTAAGAATTTATAAGAATTTAGAATAAAATTTAAAATTATAATAAAAAAAGAATGTTTTATTGTTTTCTTTGTATAGGTCTTTTACTTCTTTTGTTAGGTTAATTCCCAAGTATTTAATTTTCTTTGGTGCAATTGTAAATGGGGTGTTTTTTTAAATTTGTTCTTCTGATTGATTCTTTGCATAGATGAATTCTGTTGATTTTTGTGTGTTGGCTTTGTATCCAGCTGCCTTACTGACTTGGTTTATTATTTCAATTAGCTTTTCTGTCATTTTTTCAAGGTTCTCTACATAGAGTATCATATCATCTACATAGAGTATCATATCATCATATCATATCATAACTTTATTTTTTCTTTCCCTATTTGGATTCCTTTTATGTCTTTCTCTTGTCTTATTGCCCTAGCTAGGACTTCAAGAACTATGTTAAGGAGGGGAGAGAGTGGGCATCCTTGCCTGGTTCCAGACCTTAGTTGAAATGGTTTCAGTTTTTCCCCATTGAGGATGATATTTGCTGTGGGTCTGTCATACATAGCTTTTATTATGTTCAGGTATGTTCCTTTTATGCCAATTTTTTTCCAGGGCTTTCATCATGAAAGGATGCTGAACTTTATTGAATAGTTTTTCCTCATCTATTGATATGCCATCATATGATTTTGTTTTTCTCTTTGTTGATGTGGTGGATTATTTTGATTGATTTTTGGATGTTGAACCATCCCTGTGCCCCTGGGATGAATCCCACTTGGTCATGATGGATAATCCTTTTTATGCAATGTTGGATTCGGTTTGCCAGGATTTTGTTTAGAATTTTTGCATGTGTGTTCATTAGGGACATTGGTCTGTAGTTCTCTTTCTTTGCACTATCTTTATTTGGTTTTGGATTAGTGTAATGTTTGCTTCATAGAACATATTTGGTAGCTTTCCTTCTTTCTCATTTTTTGAAAGCATTTTAACAGTACTGGTATTAATTCCTCTTTGAAAGTTTGATAGAATTCATTTGTGAAACCATCTGGACCTGGGCTCTTGTCTTTAGGGAGAGTTCTGATGACTGCCTCGATTTCACTGCTTGTGATTGACCTGTTTAAGTTTTCTATTTCTTCTTTGTTCAATTTTGGATGATTGTATTATTCTAGGAATTTGTCCTTCTCTTCCAGGTTGCTGTATTTGTTTGCATATAGATGTTCGTAGTAGTCTCTAATTATCTTTTGGGTTTCTGCTGGGTCTGTTATAATAGCTCCCTTTTCGCTTATGATCCTGTTTATTTGAGTTTTCTCTCTTCTTTTCTTTGTAAGCCTTGCAAGGTGCTTATCAACTTTATTTATTTTTTCAAAGAACCAGCTTTTGGTTTTTTTTTCTCGATGGTCTTTTTGGTTTCTATTTCATTAATCTTTGCTTTTATTTTTGTTATTTCTTGTCTTCTGCTGGGTTTTGGATATTTTTGTTGCTCTTTTTCTAGGTCCTCAATTTGGGAGATTTGAGTATTTCTTTGGGCTGTTTCAATTTTTTTTGGGCCCTGTCTTGTTATGAACTTTCCTCATAATACTGCTTTTGCTGCATCCCACACATTTTGGAACCTTGTATTAGCTTTGTTGTTTGCCTCCATGTAGGTTTTAATTTCTTTATTGATTTCCTCTCTTACCCAGTGATCTTCCTAAAGCCTGTTGCTCAGTCTCCATGTAGTGTTTACTCTTCTTATATTCTCTTCATTGTTGATTTCTAGTTTGATGCCTTTATGATCGGAGAAAAAGGTTGGTATTATTTTAATCTTTGTGTATTTGTTCAGGTTTGTCTTGTCACCTAATATATGATCAATTTTAGAGAATGAACCATGTGCATTTGAAAAGAAAGTATATTCTTTTCCTTGGGGGTGTAGTGTTCTGTATATATATCTATTAGGTCCATTTTTCTAGCTCTTCCTTTAAAGCTTTTGTTTCTTTGTGTAGTTGCTGTTTTGTTGATCTGTCTTTTGTTGAGAGTGGCATGTTAAAATTTCCTACCACATAGGTATTCTCACCAATATTTGATTTCAGTTCTACTAGTAGTTGTTTTATGAATTTTGGTGCTCCCTTGATTAGGTACATATATGATGATTATTGTTATGTCTTTCTGGTGGATCGACACTTTAACCATTATGTAGTGGCCATCTTTATCTTTTGTCACTTTTGTTAATTTGAAGTCTGCTCTGTCTGATATAAGAATGGCAACCTCTTCTTTCTTGTAGGGACCATTTGCTTGTAGTGTAGTTTTCCAGTCCTGCACCTTCAGTCTATGCTTATACTTAGAGATCAGATGTGTTTCTTGTAGGCAACAGAATGTTGGGTTCTGTTTTCTGATCCAGTCTGTAACTCTTCATCTTTTGATTGCTGAGTTTAGACCACTTGCATTTAGGTTGATTATTGATGTTTGAGATTCTAACATTTTCCTAGTGGTCATTTGGGGTTTTAATTTGGTTTCTTTTTTTGTTTGTTTTATTTGCTCTTCTTATGGTTTTGATATTGAGGCTTCCTGCAAAATTTCTTGGAGTGGGGGTTTAGTAGAAGCAATTTCTGGAGAATTTGCTTGTCAGAGAAGGTTCTAATTTTTCCTTCATAGAGGAAGGATAGTTTTGCAGGGTAGAGTATTCTTGGCTGGCACTTTTTTCTTGGAGTTTTCTGTAGATGTGACTCCATTCTCTCCTTGCCTGGAGTGTCTCTTCAGAAAAATCTGTGGTCAGTCTTATGGATTTTCCTTTGTAGGTTATCAGTTTCTTTTCTCTAGCCATTCTCATTATTTTTTCCTTATCTTGGGATCTTGGAAGTTTTACGATGATGTGTCTTGCTGTGGCTTTTCTTTCATTAAAATAGTTTGGTGTCCTTTTAGCTTCCTGTATGTCTATTTTCATTTCTTCAGATTTGAGAAGTTCTCCTCTATTGTTGTATTGAAAAGCCTTTCAGTTCCCATGACTCTCTGCTCTCCTTCTGGGATTCCTATTACTCTTATGTTTCTTTTCTTTATGGAATCTGACATATCTCTGAGCTTTTCTTCAGTCTTCTTATTGTGTTTCTCTCTCTCTTTTTCTTCCTTTTTCCTCTGTATTTCGGTATCTTCAAATGTGTTGATTAGTTCTTCTGTTTCATCTAATCTGCTTCCATGGTTTTTCCCTGTATTTTTGAGATCCTCTATTGCAATCCTTAAATCCTGGGTCTCTTTCAATTTCATTTTTAGGGATTCATCTTCATTCTTCAGTTCATTGATTAGGTTATACATATTGATGCTTTCTGTTTTATATATTTCTACTTCTTCCCTTAGTGCATTATATGCTTCTACTATACTGTTGTCCTTTTTTTTCTAATTCTTCTCTTAATTTTTGGAGTGCATTTAACATGTTGATGCTGGAATCTTTTTCTGTGATACACATCATTTCTTCAATGTTTTCCTTGGTGTTTTCTGGAGATTGTCTTTTCTTTGGTGGTGATGGATTATTTCCTATAGGGCTTGCTTGCATGTCTACAGTTTTTCTCCTTAGTGTTCTACATATTGAGTGTTCTACATATTTTCTCCTTGTTCTACATATTGAGAAACCATGGCTCTGGCTTTGGCTGTCATGCTGATAGTAGTGTTTTCCAGATTGCAAGTAGATCTGTAGTTTACTAATTTGCACTGGTGCCACTTGCAGCATGGTGCCAGTGACTTCTGGCATCTCACCTGGGTGGGGAAAGGTTGGGTGGGTTCCCTCAGGAACCTGGCTGAAGGCGGTGGCTCGCCAGGTCTGCAGTGACAGCAACACAAGAAAGGGACCCTCCCAGAAGCCTGGTGCTGGTGCCAGTGACTTCTGGCATCTCAACTGAGTAGGGTAATTTCAGGCTGGTTCCCTCAGGAATCTGGCTGAAGGGGGTGGCTCTCTGGGTCTCAGACCCTTTATTTCTAAGTGGTGCTCTTCAACTGTGACTACAGGAGAAACAAAGAAGTTCATTTTTTTTTAAATCACAAGATAGGTAAACTAATATAACTACAAACTAATGTTATTACACAGTTAGCTATACATATCTCAACTAATTACTGTAAGCCACACAGTCCTCATTTCAGTTCTGCCCACTAATCCTTCTAGTTAATGAGGATCTGGCTACGAGGAGGTGAAAAACAAATTCAGATCTAATTTGTTGTTAAAATCACAACACTTTACTTGAGTGATTCTGGCACTTTCCACATGTGCAAATATACTCACATTTGTGTGTATGTTTACATATGATGCGCGCACACATACACACACCTCTGCAGATACCTTCTGGATGATGGCTGGATTTATTTAATAACCACTCATTAAATTATAAGGATTTACACTCTCACTGAAAATGCTTTTTAACTGCTTCTCTTTTCTTCTATTTCCCAATGCTGATCTACATAATACATAAAAAAACTACCCAGGGAAAACCTTTAAATATAGATTCCTATAACTCACCACCAAATGATTAAAATTCAGTAGCTTTTGGGTAAAGTCTAAGAATCTGCATTTGTAACACAGTTTCTATTCAGAGCATAGGATGGACAGAGGGACAAGTCACACCATATAATTGTTACAATACAAATTCCTGAATAAAATACCAGCTCCAAGTTTTACTCTCTGTACTTTTACTTTTGGTTCTCTCTCTCTCTTTCTGTCCCTCTCTATCATGTCCAACTTTGGGGGAAAGAGAAATGTGGTATCTGTGTCAAAAAGATTAAATGGTGTTATACCTCTTGATCCTTGATTAAATGTGTTAGTGAATACTCAAACTTTTCCCCTTGTTTTATGTACTTCCATGTATTTTTTTTTCAAATAAACATGTAACTACTATTTTATATTTTTGAAAAATTAACCCATACACTATCATCATGAGGTTGACTACCCACTAGGCTGTGTGGGTGAAAGCACTCCCTTAGCCCCACCCCCATCCCATGTATTCATGTATTAATTATGTTGTGCAGACCTTGACCCCTCTGCTCCCTGGCCTCCTACTACGTCATCCCAGGTGGACTTCCAGTCTCAAAGTGGCCTATCAAAGTATACACACTCCTTTGTCCATTGCAGCACTATTGCCAACTTATGATTAGAACCCAAGTGCCCAATGGAGGAGGAGCTAAGGAAGATGTGGTATATGTAACTTAGTTGTTTAGAAAAATAATAATGAACTGTGCCATTTGCAACATGGATAGAACTAGAGAAGATCTTTTGTCACTAAGTGAAAGACAAAAGCCAGATAATTTCACTCATATATGAAATATATAGTAAACACACACATGTGCACACACACAGATGAAAACAAACCCCTGAAATCTGACAGTAGAGCTGAGGCAACCAGACAGGAGGGTACCCAAGGGACTGTGATGAAGAATTACTGCTGGATTGGTGTCTGGGTGTAATAAGAATCCATATTTGTAGAGGTTTGAACTTATACCCCTGAAACATATATAGTGTTGTAAATCAATATTACTGTAACTATTTGAAAAAAAAAAAAAGGAGCAAATGTCAATGTGGCCCTACTGGGATTCTTGCTTTTTCAGGACAGGGCTGACACCACAAGGAAAAGTATGGCAATGTCACATTTCACTGCTGCCTTTCTCTTACTTCTTAAACTCTGGACCACCCTCTACCCTATACTCCTGAGACCAGAGACAGTGGGAACCCTCAGGGAGAGACAGAAACAGGAAGTCTGGACCTCAAAGAAAGAGATCATGAATACTTACGGAAGACCCATCAAAAATATTAAAACTTCAAAGCCACTCTCTGACCATGACAAACTGGGAGACTTGGTTGGGAATTTCCTCACTTGGAATCTGAAGAGACAGAAGACATTAGCAAGACACAAGGTAGTTTTGGACAAAGTTCTGGGGCTTTCCACCTTGTGCCAAAATGTGATCTACATGATTCGCTACAAAAAGGAGATCCATCCTTTCCATGACTCTAGCCAATCACAATCAAGGACAGCTGGGGCTCATAAATAATTAATAAAAATGTTTTAAAATATGTACCTTAGGCCACCATATTGGTTATCTGTCCTTATCCTACCTTGGACTTGGCCAGTCCAAGGTGTTTTCCTCTCTTGTCTTGTTTATTTCTGATCTTTCACTTCATCTTTCTTAAATAAATTTGCCTCTTTTGTGTGTGTGTGTGTGTGTGTGTGTGTGTGTATCTTTGGCATTCTTTTTACAACTTCAAGTCACAAGAATCTGGTAAAAACAAAGGAACCCTGCATCACTCCTGCACCACCCATATGCTCTGTCATCAATGTCTGGACATTTCCTTCACAGCGCTTACCACAGTTTCATTATTTACTCATTTATTAACCTAATGGAGGGAGGATCCATAGGTACTTACTTTTTATTGTATTTGAACTCTTGACTCTATTCTCAACACATAAAGGGCATTCGATACAGTTATTAGTGGATGGATAAGCAAATGTTTACCTCTCTACACAGACTATTCCACACCCCTGGGCATCCTAGTCTCTCTGGAGTCTGATTCAGCTGCTGCCTCTTAACAGCTGTTCCTCCCACTTTCAGGATGAGGAACTAAATCACACTTCAAAGGAACCTGCTCTTTTCCAGGACTGCTAAATAAACAGAAACCCCTTCAAGCATTTTTAAATCGCCAGTTCCTTCCTGCTTACCCAGGTAGAGCTGTCTGAGACACCATTAGACCTCTTCACCCTCTCCATCCAACACAAGGCCTCCTGGCTTAGTAAAATGAAATGACAGTAAGTTCAAATTAATTTTAAATGTTCCTGTGATTTTTAGATTAACCACTTGAATTAATTATCAACTATTAGAAAAAACATCATTTTTTTTCTTACCAGAGAATTCTTGCCACATACTAATTTTGAACTTCTTGGATGAGATGCACTAAAACAAATATTATCTTTCATACTAATGTGGAGGGAAAGTGAAATGTTCTAAACTCCAATCTATTAAAATAGATGTATTTGCTCTAGGTCTTTAGGTCATTTGTTTTTATACTCAAAAAACATGTTGATTCACATTATCTAGTAAAAGATATAAAGGTTGATATGATTTCATTCTTACTTTTCCACTGATAAGTTCCCTGTATGTTACTTCCTTGTATGTTGTTAAATTTTATTTTTCAATATATTAAGTTCATTTTTAAGTTTTCCTATTTGGGTCACAGATTCTTATGAAATTTCTCATCATGAAGGAAAAAAGGAACAATCAAAATCTGTGCTTACTCATGTTATTCTGTTCCTGAGAATTGCATTTGCTTCCCTTTAATCCTCCCTTATTAAGTACACCTCTAAGAAATGACTTCATGTATCTTGAAAAACACCACACCCTTTAAAGTGGAGGCTTCCTGGGGTAATGACTAAACCTTGTGTTTTGCATAATACTGCCCAAGCCCTACTATTAGATGACAGACATTTGCCTTTTCTTCTATCAATTCCTAAAGTCACAAAACAGGATCCAGAGACATATGTCTTAGACTGTAGGTAAAACCAGGAAAAGCCAGGATTTTTGCAGGATTTTTTACACTTGTTTAATATCATTTTAGCCACACCATCTCCTATCACCACTACAGAACCTAAGATCCTATCCTGAATGATTGTTCTTGCACCTAGCAAAGATTCCCCTAAAACAGTCCCTCCACACATGCTTCCTTGAAGAAGCTTCTTAGAAGAAGCTTAACATAAGGGTCACTTTTCCTTGTACTCACTTCACAGATGATCTGGTTTCCACCCTTTAAATATCTGGTATATGCTGATGGCTCCCAAACCCATATCCCTACTCTAAACCTCTACCCTAAATTCCAAACTTATTTCCACTTAATACCTAATAAACATCTCAAACTTAATATGTCCACAACCCAGGTTTGACCTTTGCCTCTCACCATCTTTCTTAACAAACTAATAACAGTTTCTTATACCTACAGATTACTCATGCCAAAACCCCTGGGGTCATCCTCTTTCATCATTTTATAGCACCCTATCCAGCAAGAAATCGATTCATTCTCCCTGCAAAATATTTCCATAATGCTGTTGCTTTTCATACCTATGCTGCTCTTCTTTTGCGTCCAAGTCACCACCACTCTTTTCTAGGTTATGGCAATAACTCCATTAGTGGTTTCCTGCACCAAAGTGACTCCCTATGTTCTATTCTTTTCATGGGAGTCATCCTTTTAGAACCTCAGTCAAATGGGGTCACAACTCTGCTCAAATCGTGCAATGACCCCTCCCCAAGTCACACAGACCAAAAGTAATATTCTTACATGGTTTACTGGTTGCCATGAGCACTCTGACCTCAACTTCCCTTGTTATCACCATTCCAGTTTCTCTGGCCTCCTTGTTCTTCCTCAAATGCATTAGCTCATAACCTGAACACCTCTTCTGCTTGCAAGACTCTTCCCCATAAAACTATTTGGCTAATTTCTTTATCTTCTATAATTTTTTCCCCAAATCTTTCTTCTCAATTAGATCTGTCTTCAATACCAAATTTAACACCATCAATTTTACTCTTCTCTCTCAACCTTTCAATTCCTCTTCCTTTGTTCTGATTTTCCATTTTTCAGGGAATTTTCCATCCTTTAAACTGATAAACTGATGCTAAATTTAACACATAAAAGCAGAGTCATGAAGAACCAAGATAAGTTTGAAGGATGTTACCCTTGCCAGATATAAAACTATAAAGTTGCAGCTATTCACAGAATATATCAATGATGCAGAAATGAAAAAATGAGACCCATCAAATAAAACAAAGGACCTAGAAATAAACTTATGTTTACTTAGGAACTTGGAGTATGACATGTTAATAAAAAATCCTTGAGGAAGAAATGATGATTTAATAACTTGGGCCAGAACGATTTTTTTTTATTTGGAAAAAGCTAAAATTAGATTTTACATCATTTTACCAGAGAAACTAAGGAACTAAACAAAAACTTTCAATACATTTATGACTTCCTTGTAGAAAGATTTTTTTATAAACAAGATTAAAAATTGCTGAGACCATAAGTAAAAATACCAAAATATTTGACTGTGCTAATATTTTAAAACACCTTTATGGTGAGGACATAAAAAATATATAGGTTATACATACAATTTAAAAAGAACTGGTTTCCTGTATTCAAACATTTTAATTGGTGCTAACAAAAAAATTAGATCATTTATTTTGGTGTTTAAATTAAGTTTTGAACTTGTAAAAAAAATGGACCAGGACAACATCCTCACACCCTGTACAAAAATTAACTCAAAATGGATAAAGGACCTGGAAGTGAGACCTGCAACCATAAGATACATAGAAGAAAACCTGGGCAAAACCCTTCATGAATTTCACCTCAGAAATCCATCCTATGGCTGGCAAAAAAAAATAAAGGAAAACATAAACAGTTGGGACTATATCAAACTAAAAAGTTTCTGTTCAGCAAAAGAGACAATAAACAAAACAAAAAGAAACCCAACCGACTGGGAGAAAATTTTTGCCCTCTAGACAAGTGACAAGGGTCTGATAACAAAGATCCACAAAGAGCTCCTACAGCTCAACAAAATCAAAGCAAAAAAATCCACTCAAAAAAGGGGGAGAAGAACTCAAAAGACACTTCACCAAAGAGGAGATACAAATAGCTAATAGGCATATGAAAAAATGCTCCACATCACTAATAATCAGGGAAATGCAAATTAAAACCACATTGAGATGCCATTTTACACCAGTAAGAATGGTCCATATAAATAAAACAAACAACAACAAATGTTGGCACAGATGTGGAGAAAAAGGAACTCTCTTACATTGCTGTTGAGAGTGCAAACTGGTTCAGCCACCATGGAAGACTGTGTGGAGGACCCTTAAATGATTGAAAGTGGACTTACCATTTGACCCAGTAATCCCACTACTAGGAATCTACCCAGAGGACATGAAAACATTAATTCAAAATGACACATGTATGCGCATGTTAATTTTACAATTGCGCAGTCCTGTTTACAATTGCAAAGAATTGTAAACAAACCAAATGCCCCAAAACAGATGATTGGCTAAAAAAAAAAAAATGTGGTACATATACACAATGGAATACTATGCATCCATCAAGGAGGACAAACACATGTCATTCACAGCAACCTGGATTGAACTAGAAAGATTCATATTAACAGAAATAAGTCAAAAAGAAAAAGAGAAGTACAGGATGGTCTCACTTATATGATGGATATAGGGAAAAACAAACAAACAAATAAGAAAAAAAATGAAAACAACCAATGGGATTGAACCATGGAATGAGAGAGGAAGAGGGGGAAGAAGTTGGGGGAGGTGAAGAGCACAAAAGATCAGGATAGTTAGCAAATCTTAGTGAAGTAGGAAAGCCCTGGGGTACACAATAATGGACTAATGTAATATAAATATATATATATATATGAAAAAAAAACCCACACATTTACCAGATATCAGAAGAGAACAACAGGCCAAACAACCAACAACTGAACATCAACTTAACCAACCAACAAATTGCAGGAAAATGGGAGATGGAGTGACTGGAGGGGGGATATGGAGAGGGGGCTATGGAGGGAGGAGGAGGATGGATCAATTCATGCACAAATGTGACAAATCAATAAAATGAATTTTTCAAATTAAAAAAAAAAGTTTTGAAATATGTGGATAGGCAACTATTTCACCAAAGAGACCATTTATCTGGCCAGTATATATATGAAACATGATCATTCCTACTACATTAATATGTAATTAAGGTGATAGTCTTCATAGAAAATAATTCTAACAATACAGAGTTTAACTCATAACAATGTGGGAGAAATGAAATTGTTTTATGTCCTGGTGGGGTATGGAAATTAGTCTGATTACTTTGGAAAGCAATTTGGCAGCATTCAACAAAATTGAAAAACATATGTATCATACATTGCAATACAGTCATTTTTAGAAATATATCTAGACAAGCCCTCATATATGCACAAAAAATTATATGCTAGCATGTTCATCACAGCTTTGCTTGTTATTGAAAAAGTATTAGAAAATAACTAAAATGTTCATCAAGATAATGCACAATTTGTGATATCATGTTTTTATTCATCAAAACAGCAAATTTCAAAATCACAATAATCAATCTTTTTAAAAAAATGTATAAAACCATATGTTGATAATTTCTATAATAATACAAACTCTTACTTGTAAATATAAACACATTTACTAAAAATGTAAACCCCAAAACTTACATTGTAACAAAGATAAATTGTGCTGGGAAAATTGACTAAAGTCTTCAAAAAAAATGGACCAAACAACTTCCTCACACCATGTACAAAAACCAATTCAAAATGGATAAAAGACTTAGATGTCAGACTTGAAACATAACATACATAGAGGAAAACTTGGGCAAAAACCCATGAATTACAATTCAGAAATCCCTTTCTGGAAACATCTACAGATGACCAAAAAATGAAGGAAAACATAAACAGATGGGACTACATCAAACTAAAAAGCATCTGCACAGCAAAAGAGACAACAGAAAAAACTAAAAGAAGCCCAACCGAATAGGAAACAATTTTTCCTATCCACAAGAGTGATAAGGATTTAATAACGAAGATCCACAAGGAACTCACACAATTAAACAAAAACAAAACAAGAAGCCCAATCAATAAATGGGGAGAAGAACTAAAAAGACACTTCTCCAAAGAGGAAATACAAATAGCCAACAGGCACATGAAAAATTTCTCAACATCACTAGCAATCAGGGAAATGCAAATCAAACCACAATGGGATACCACCTTACACCAGTAAGAACGGCCCACATCAAAAAAACAGACAACAACAAGTGCTGATGTGGATGTGGAGAGAAAGGAACACTCTTACACTGCTGGTGGGAATGTAAACTGGTCCAGTCACTAAGGAAAGCAGTGTGGAGGACCCTCAAACTAATGAAAATCGAATTACCATTTGACCCAGCAATCGCTATTCAGGGAATCTACCCAAAGGAGATCTCAATTTGGGTACAAAGGGACACCTGTGCTCAGATATTTATTGCAGCACTCTTTATAATTGCAAGGACAAGGAAACAACCCAAAAGTCCCAAAACAGATGAATGGATGAAAAAATGTGGTATGTATACACAATGGAATATTACTCATCAATTAAAAATGACAAATTTGATGAATTTATAACATGGATGTACCTAGAAGAAATCATATTAGCAGAACTAAGTCTGAAAGAAAAAGACAAAAACCAAATGGTTTCACTAATTCATGGATAACCAAATGAAAATACACAACTGGGGAGGGGGGGACCAGCTGGAGTGTCCAGGGAGGGGAGGTAGTGGCTGATCCTTGGGGATTACAATGACGTGAAATATATACATATAAAAAAAGTCTATTAAAAACATAAAAAAATAAATATGTAAACCCCATACATGAAAAAAATACTGAGACTTTACAGTTGATTACAAAAATAACCACCATTTCCCACCACTCCTAGGAACCCACTCCTTTTTACAGTAGGTTTATATCACTCTTTTCACCAAAATGCAAAGTCTGGTGTTCTATCCCTTGAATCTGGTACCTCTTGGACATGCGATTCACCAAGAGAATGCCCTCAGAGGAAGCAATGTTTTACCAGAGACATGAACATCATTCTATTCCCTTAGAACACTTCTGCTATCTTATGATGAGCCTGGGCTAGCCTACTAACTGGCAAGTAATCCATGACCCAATCAACCCCACTGTACCAGTTACAATCAGCAAACCACCAGACACATGATTAAGAATATAATAAAGCAAGAGTTACCAGCTGACCTGTTAACTGACCATAAATAAACACATAAGCAAGTTGAACTGAGATCAACCCAGCCTACTTACTATCAGTAGAAACTCCCAGCTAGCTATACTCATGAGTTATGATAAAGGCTTGTTGTTTTAAGTCAGTAAGTCTTTGTGATGATTTTTTACTCAGCAAGAGGTAAGGGATCCATAAACCATTTTCAATAAGAACCTCTAGGGAGAGAGGAAAAGAAAAGTATCTGTAGGGGAGTGGGGAGAGGCACCACCATCTTTTACAGTTATTTTTTTTAAGGATTTAAAAGTCCTCACAAATACAGAATGAAAATTCTGTATAAAATGTGGATTCTAGTAATCTAGGGGTCTATTATACTATTTTCTAATGACTGAATACAGGCTTACCTGAAAGTAAAATCATCATATAAAATCATTCTTCAGGTCATTTTGGCATAAAGACATAATTACCATTAACTTAAGTGCAAAAAATTTTTGAAAGCCACTAAGTCCAAAACAAGCTTTCAAATCATAACAACATATAAATACTACAAATACCAATATCTAATAAAAACAGGAATGATAGGTAAGTTCACAGTATGTATAGAATAGTTCCATGAAAGTAACTGAGTAGGAAGTAACTCACTGCTGAGTACTGATACTGCTGCTAGAAAGGCTGCTGCAAAACTAATGCTGACTTTCTTTTCACAGTTTTATCTTTTATTGTAAAATTGAAAATCCTCTTCAGATTTTTTTAGGTTAACACAAATAGACACTAAGGTAGGTCTTACTTAAAAGTGAAGTGGAATTTCATGAACTTTCTACAAAGGATACCTGATCCATGTGTTTAATAGATCATACCACCATTCTTTCACTTTTGTCATAGTCATATGAATATGGTAGAAACAAATGGATTTCACTCATCTCTTGTTTCTAATATAGACTGGCTATGCAGTGACTGGAGGGGGATAGGAAAGGGGGATATGGAGGGAGGAGGAAGGATCAATTAATGCACAATTGTGACAAATAAATAAAGTGAATTTAATTAAAAAAAAAAGAAACCTGTACCCAGATGTTTATTGTAGCACTATTTACAATAGCCAGGAAACAACCCAAATGCCCCCCAAATAGACTAATGGGTCAGAAAGCTGTGGTATAGGTACATACTCATCAATCAAAAAAACAAAACAAAAAACAAACTTACGTCATTCGCAGCAACATGGATGGAGCTAGAAGGAATCATGCTAGTCGAAATAAGCCAGAAAGCAAAAGAGAAATACTGGATGGTCTCGCTTATATGACAGATAAAGAGAAAACAGACAAGAAAAATTTAAAACTAACTTTCAGCAGAATTGAAAATTGAGAGGGGGAGGGGGGAAATAAAGGGTGGGAGGGGCACAAAAGATTAAGACGATGGTTCACAGGTGATAAGGTATAGGAGAACCTGGGGTAGATAACGATATAAAATAAAATAAATAATAAAAATAAATAGATTTTTTTTAAAAAGAAAAAAACTTGGAAATATTAGACTTTGACTTATGTAACTGGCCCGATGAGCCACAGTTATTCAGACTGAGCAAATATTATGGTCACACCTCACTCTGTGGTGGCATATAAACAAGAAATAAGTGAAAAATACCAAACCCTCAATTAATCAGAGCTCAAACAAATTTTCTTTCATAAAAGAATCTATCTTTCAGAAAAAAGATAGACAAACCTTATCAAAGATATTCTTCAATTTTCAGGTTAAGCCCAAAGTTAGTGCTGAATCAAGATCATCTGTTCTTGTTCAACATTAAGGTGAAAATAAATGTAAATTTTTAATATATTTTCATCAAGAACTGAACTAAAATCAATTTCTATTTGCTCTTTCACAAAAAAAAAATTAGCAGTACAGCCCATTCAGCAATGCTTCTTTTATGAAAATAGAATTGTTTATTTCAATTTTGCTGCAATAATGCCAAGAATTAAAAAAAAATAAAACTCAGAGTATGAGACTTTGTGGGGTAAGAACTGTGAAGAAGTTAAGCAAAACTAAGCCTATTCATAAATCCCACACCCCAACATAACCTATTGAAAAAGTTCCATTAATCTTTAAGAAGTGACAAGATCTGAGGAGCCAATATTTCTGATTTTGATAGGCTCCTTTCACCCGAAACTCCACAAACAAATGAAAGATCAACTTTTTACCTAAAACTTTGGAGGGGGAGGAATTATTAACAAGTAATAATCTGTCTTCCATTTAGAGCAAAGAATACAAAGGCTTTCTTTACTTGAAAAGTAATGAAAAGAATGGAACTATCATCGTTTTAGTTAGCAAAAGATGAGAAAAGGCACCTGTGGCCAAGAGACAAGGTCAGGAGAGGGGACTTAGAAAAGAGTGACACGAGAAAAACAGATGAAACAGAAAATGTATATTCTGATAGGAGTCAAGTCACATCTGAGTCAGATGGCAGAGGAAATGCAGATCATGTACAGCTGATAAAGAATCCATTTCCTTTATAAATGGAGTTGTGAGACTAACCATTTTCATTTTACTTATCTATTAATATAGTAAATGCTTTTCTTTCTGCTTTTTCTTCCATAAGTAATTATGATACGACTTCTTAATCACTCTTGACATTAATTTCTAATAAAGAATGACTGTAGACTTTCAAAAATAGGATAGGTCAGGCACGGTGGTGCGTGCCTGTAAGCGGCAGCCTAGGAAGCCATGGTGGGGACCAGGGATCGCGGTTCAATTCCTGCTCGGGGCGCGTGGTGGGTGTGGTGGCGCATGCCTGTAATCCCAGCGACCTGGGAAGCTGAGACTGGGGATTGCTTGAGTCCATGGTACTCTGGGCAACGTGAGCTTGCAGTTCCACTGACAAAAATAATGAGATCTATTCTCAAAAAATAAAAACATAAATAGGATTGTAGAAAATCAATATGGCAGAGCAAAACAAATAGCAAAATCACTTGCACGATATTAAGGAAGTATGTATCAAAATTGTATGACCATGATATTAAAAGTACAAATAATGCTTAGTGCATGCCAGACATTATTCTAAAAACTTTATTCAAGTTAACTAATTTAACAGCATGTAGATAATTTAACAACTTATGCACCTTATTTTATTTGGACTTTGCTTTATTGTGCCTAGCAGATACCATTCTGGACAATGAAAGGATGTCAAGGGTGATCTGATGGTGGCAGTACCCCAGGGAATACAAGGATGTAAACAACAAAAATGAATAAGCTAATTAATTAATTAAAATTTTGTGTCAGCCCTACATAGAGCAAGTCTTTCAGCATCATCTCCAACAGTATGTGTTCATGTCTTTGGTATAATTTGGTTGTTCTTCTAAGAGTTTAAATATTTTCAAAATTATTTTATGTTATGGGGACTTGTGATTAGCCATCTATGACCAATATTATCTTTGATGAACACTATCATAACCCTTTACTAGTCAAAAGATTATGATTTTCCAAAGGTTCAGATGATAGCAAGTATTTTTTACCAATAAAGAATTTTATATTAAGGTATATACTTTATTTTAGACATAGTACTGGGTACCCATATTAGACTACAAAGTAATATCAACATAACTTTTACATCCACTGTACAAGCTAAAAATTTGTCTTATTTTATTGAGATATTTACTGCAGCATTCTGAAACAAAACTCACAATTCCATGAGGTGTATAACAGTAATAGACTTATGAAAAACAACGCTATTATTATTTCACATTTCACAGATGTGTAAACAGAAATACAGATTACATTGATCTTTTAAAAAAAAAAAGCACAGATTATAGATAGTAATTAATAGACCTGAGATTTGTTTCCCATCTATCTAGATTGAGAGTTTGAATCTTTGACTACCATGCTATACTGCTGTCAAATAGGTTAAAAATAAATAATCAAATAAATAAATTCATGTAAAAGCAAGGGAAAAATCCAGTTACCAAACAAGAAATAATGTAAGTTTATGTCATAAACTTTGAAAAGAAGCATCTAACAGAATTGAGAGGGTGTGATAATCCTGTTCCCATTTACCAAGAACAGTATTGAACAAACATTTTGAGACCAAATATTCAATAAAACTCCTGCTAAAATCCCTACTCTGCCTTCTCCCCCAAATTTGGAGGTCTGTGAATTAATGGAATGAAAGTACAATACCAGAAAGACTTAATTCTCCAGGTTTTGCTAATTTCATTCCATGAAGAATGAGAAAAATGAAGGAAAACCCATCCAAGATTAAAATCTAATTCCAAATAGTTTGATAGCTCTTTGATATAGAATATTAAATAAAATCTTAGATGAAATAATAGAACACAGACTTTCCAATTAGAACTGTATTTAAATTCCAGTCTCAATATACAGTCTATAAACCAAACTCTGAATGGAAGAGAAACACACCTTCTACTGAGATTTTTGCGGAAATGTTCAGAAGAATGGATCTATATCTGAACAGATTGATGTTTTGTGCACATTAAGCATGAACAACATACAAATATACACAAATAATACCTATATATGCACACATACATATGTTTTATATATACACATATACTATATATAAAATATACAGAACATATACCATATATATACAAATTTACACACAAAAGAAAGAAATATGACGTGCATAATAGCAAATGAAGAATTCTGTTTAGAAAAAATTCAACCCTGAGTAAACTCTATGACTGCTTTCATTGAATAATTTTAAAATAATACATTAAAACACAAACAAAAAGTAGAGACTAAATGATGAAATAAGATGAAGAGACTATATAGAGTTAAGAAAGCTATATAACTGCACTAGGAGTGCATAAACTATGACCTTGGGACAAATCTAGGGCATTGCTGAGTTGTTTTTTATTTATTTATTTATTTATTTATTTATTTATTTATTTATTTAGGAACATAGTGTCATATCATTCTTAATCTTCCTTTTTTATTGTAGCTTTTTATTGAGGTAACATTAATTTACAGCACTATATGATTTAGGTGTACAGGTTCACATATCTTCAGATATATGTGCCCACAGCACACCCACAACCAAAGCACCAATCATCCACCATAATTGATTGGATACCCTCCACATTCCCCATCTTCATCTGTTAGCCTCAATTTTATAGTTAGATTTCTAGATTTCTGGTGCTTGGTTATGTTAAGTTCTTTCCGTCCTTTGTTTTAATTCTTTATATTCCACATATGAGTGAAATCATCATTGTTTGTCTTTCTACTTATATTTTGTATATTCTTCAAGCTCCCCTCCAGCTCCATCCATATTGTCATAAATAGCATGGCTTCATCTTTTTGATAAGTAAGTAGTATTCCACTTTCTATATATGCCACATTGGGCATAGGAATGCAGATAACTTCAATTTCTATTTTTCTATTCTTTGGAAAGATACAGAGGAATAGAATTATAGAATAACAAAGTAGGTCTTTTTTTAATACTTTGAAATAACCCCATTAAGACTGACCAGTCTATACTGATGACTTTCCTGAAAGCAGTTTCAGTTCAGTGACATAATAGACATGTATCAAGACCTAGGAATTAAAGAAATGAATACAATCTACATTTTTCTAGAAATATACCATTTTCATGCTTTACATTAATGTTTAATAAATAATCATGCTTGTTTGGTTGTGGTTTTATTTTTTGTTCACATTAAATACTTTTGAAATTGAAACTTCTAGGCTCTGCTCTTGTGGTATATAAGCACATATAATCTGCTCTGTGCTCTATAAGCACAGATAATTTTGGGAACCTGAATGTTGTACTCTAACATGTGATTATTATTATGATGCTACACCCATATTCCTACTTTGCCTTTTTTGCTAAAGTTTTGCTTTTATTTATGCTAAATAACATCTTCAGTTCATAAATGTGAAACATGCTACTACTATATCACTATTTACAACTCTCAGAATATTTGATTTGCATTTGTAATAGTTTTCCACAATTACATTTCAATAATGAGTTTGGGGTCTTGTGAATACAATTTATTAATCCATATTTGCGATTTTCAAAAATCCTTTTGTAATACATAAAATCCTGAATTTGGTGTGGAAATCCCAGAATGATTAATTCACTAAGGAATAATTCATCAAAATCACAATGGGGTGGTAAAAGAAAAATATGATTTCTCAGTGTGAATATGCTGCATTTGTAGACAATTTTTTATTCCATTTATAATCATCACATTACTAGAGACATAATGGGATGAATATAACCAGATCAAATATTTGGGTAGCCAACTTGTCACACCTTACTGGTAAGAACCGGTATTTCCACTCAGAGAGCAGTGCTTGTTCTAGGGCAGGACTGAGCACAGTGTTCCATGTTTATCTGATTTTACCACACTTTCACACATCTGAACCAAAAATAAATAAATAAATCAGGAGTCAGAGAAATAGAAGCTGAGTGGGGAGAAATAAGCCATAAACAGAAATGGAATGGTGACCTAAAGTCTCTTTTTCAGTCTAAAACTTGATGTCATATTTTCACATATTAAAAAATGAGTTGAGTTAGAAGATTCTTAAGGTTCTTTTCTATTTGAATACCCTATGCCACTAAGAGTCCATGATGAAAGAAAAATAAAATGAGATACCAAGAGAAATTTGAATATATAAGGTCAGTTTTAAATTCAGTCAACAGGGAAAAAAAATGCCTTCACTAGAAGATTAGGTTTACCCTGATCCTAGACATTTAAGAGAAACTCACATGTAAAATCTCTCAAAACCAAATACTTGTCAGCTCTTTGGGCATTTTTTTTTGGTGGGGGGAGAATGCAGAGGGCCCTTTCCAATTTTCCACCTTCAACGCAGCCTTGAGTCTTGCCCAGCTCCATTTCATACACACTGTCCCATTATCACCCCTTCAGGCATTTTTTAAGCTATAGGTCTTTTGTAAGTGTAAGTTATGATCTGCTAAAATGTGCCCGTGTAATCAAATCATCCTTGTCTAAGTAAAGATGAAGGAAATGTCAATCTATTACATCATAAGTCATTAAGTAGATAATTTAAACAATGTCAATAGCTTGTGTAACAAGAGAAAAATCCATTGTTGTTAAATATTAGGGTAAGATCTGTAACACATAATTTAAAAGTCAAGATCAAAGCTCTGTTGTGGTATATATAAACTACCAGCTCATTACTTCATAATTACATCTTATTATATTACCAATATTTTTCCTTTTATGTTAGCAAACATTAAGAATAAGGGGCACTTCTTGAATATAAAGTAGCCTAAAACAAGGCAAAATGTTCCATTCTGCTAAGTTAATCATTATTCACTAATTGAATGCTAATAAATACCTTACAGATATCTTTAATTTGTTTACATGTTTGTTTGTGGGATAGGGTATCTTGGTATCTGTTTTGGGTAAATGCTTAGGAGTGGAATTGCTACATAGTAAAGTAGATCTATTTTTAATATTTTAAGAACCTTCCATAAGATTTTACATACTGGGTGGAGCAGTCTCCATTCCCACAACAATATGAAGAGTCTTGATTCTCCACATCTTCTCCAACACTTGTTGTTTCTGGACTTTTTGATATGGAGCCATTCTCACATGTGTGATATGGTATCTCATTGTGGTTTTGATTTGCATTTCCCTGATGATGAGCAAGGATTTTTTTCATGTGCCTATTGGTTACCTACATATCTTGTTGGGAAAAGTGTTAATGTTTTCTGCACATTTTTTAATTTGGTTTTGTGCTTTCATTTTGTTCATTTTTGTGGGTAGTAAATGTTTTTTGTCATATGTATGGTGGACAAATCAGTCCTTTGTCATATGTATGGTATACAATTTTTTCTGCCATTAAGTAGGATGTCTTCATTTTAATATAGTTTCTTTTGCTATGCAGAGATTTTCATTTCATGTGGCTTCATTTGCTTGCTTTCAACATTGTATTGGTAGTCCTAGCTAAAGCAATCAGGCAAGAGAAAGATCAGTACTTCAGATAACAAGATAATACACATATAAAACCCTAAGAACCCCACTAAGAGTAGAAAAAAATAGATCAGCACCATAAAATAGCAGGTCAGAAAATCAATCTGCAAAAATCAATTGCATTCCTATATAAAAACAATGAACTGGAAGAGAAAGAAATTTTCTAAAAATCTCCTTTATTATAGCATCAAAAAGTATTGAATACCTAGTAGTAAGTAAACTTAACAAAGGAAGTAAAGGACCTGAAAATGAAAACTATGACATCTTTAAAAGATATAGAATATAAAGAAATTGAAAGACATTCTCTGTTCATAAATTGGAAGAAATACATTGCTAAATGACCATCCCACCCAAAGTAATTAACAGATTCAACGTAATCCCTATCAAAGTTTTAATACCATTCTTCAAAAATATAGAACAAAGATTATTGAAAGTTTTCTTGGAACCATAAGACTCCAAATAGCCAAAGTAATAGGGAAAGAAGAACAAAGAATAGGGAAAGAAGAGCAGTGTCACATTCCCAAACTTCAAACTATACTACAAAGCTATAGTAATCAAAACAGTGTGGGATTGACATAAAACTAGACACAGAGATGATGGAATAGAATTGAGAGCCCAGAAAAAACCCAACTTTATATGGATAGTTTATCTACAACAAAGAAACTAACAGTATACATTCAAGAAAGGAAAGTCTCTTCAATAAAGGATGTTGAGAAATTTGAACCATCACATGTGAAAGAATGGAACTAGACCTCTCACCATACACAAAAATTAATTCAGAATATATTAAAGATTGAGATGCAAAATGATATGTATCTTGCAACTATAAGATACATAGAAGAAAACAGATAAACACTCCATGACACTAGCCTCAGTATCTATTTGGGAACTTAATTCCCATTGTAAGGGAAACAAAAACAAAAAAAAAACAAATAAGAATACAAATCATTTGTGTAGAATCACCAAGTGAAATTCAATTGAAACAGATGTATCAAGTTGCAATTTACATTGACCAAATGATAAATTGCAATAATCATTTATTCAACTTTTTCTATGTCTGATTGTATACTAAACACTTTACACAAACTATCTAATGTAATCCTCACAGTAATTGATAGGTTTAAATAAAGTTAATCTTATTTTACAGATAAGGGAACAAAGACTTAAGGAAATGTGGCCAATCCAAGTTTGAATCACTTTTCTCATGCTCAAGGGTAGTAAAAAAGAAGATGGAAAGAAGGTGAACAGTTGTTGAATTTAGAGAACTTGTTTGCTCTGGCAAAATCAAGAAAAGTGAAATTCTACTTACCTACTGACACCCCTCAGGCATTCATAAATATGTAGTGATTGACAACTAATTGTGATTAAATCTTTTAACAAGATCATTATCTAAGATGAGGAGAGCTTAGCCATGACTGCAGTGGTGTTAGGAAGGCAGAAAGCATGCTATTGTTCTTGTTTGACAAAGTAGTAAATAATTTACAGAAAGTCACATAGCCAGTAAAGAATGAAGTTTGGATCCACATATAGATCTTCCAAAACTATCACACAACCTTCCCAAAGATGGTTTTCTCTTTAATTTAGTGAGGCATGTTTTTCTGTTCTATTCCATTGTTCAGATTAGTGACTTTCCAGACCACCTTGGACTTTGCTCCAATGCCAAAAACTTTTTTAAGTTATATATTTGTGACCTTAAACATACACTTGAACTAGATACAGCACCATTCTATGATCTGGAAGCAACCTGAACCATTTTAGCCACAGGACCTAACAAAGGCTTTACACAGATGAGGTGGTGATGTTATCGATATTTCAATATGTTATTGACATTTCAGTATATCAATATTTCAACTGCTTGTATCTCGTTTGGTAGGGGATAATCACTCACACTGATACAACTGCTTGTATCTTGTTTGGTAGGAGATAACCACTCACACTGTATCCTTGGAAACTAGAACAGCCCTGACATTTGAAAATAACTCAGTAAATGCTTACTTAATAAGTGAATGAATAAACATAATAGGAGAGATCACTTCTGGTTTAGCCAGTGGTCTCCAGTTTCAGGAAGATGAATTCCCTAAGGGATATATCATATGATCTTTGGGATAAGGGAAAGAAAACATTAAACTTTTTAATCTAAAATCTTTATTCATCATTTAAAATTTTTTTGTTTTAAAATATGTATGATATACCGAGATTGGACTGAGTTGCTAAAGGGGGAGGGGAAGGAGCACACCTGGCGTAACCGCACCGACCCCAAAGTCCCCGAGAGGCTCTCTCGGGGACAAAAGAGTCACCTGCAAAGGGGACTCTGACCCAGCTGAGAGGAGCAGCTAGCACACCAGCACCTGGGGGAGGAAACCACGCAAGACAGGTAGGCTCCCTACCTGGAACAGCCCATGGCGTCTTCCGGTCATCAGGGAAACAACCAGGAGGCAGGCAGATTGGCTATTTGCATCTCTATGGACCCCGGCTTTTCAGCCTAACTTTAGATTGGACTGAGCTGCTAAAAGGGGAGGGGAAGGAGTGCACCTGGCATAACCGCACCGACCCCAAAGCCCAAAAGCGCCGGCACAAACTCAGAAAACAAGGACATTCACTACAAAAAGCACATAAGCAACGTCAAATACAATATAGGCTTCAACATGCCTACTACTAGAGCGGTAGTCACCCAATACGTAGAGCAGATCCGAAAGGAAAACACAGGAAAAAGGAAGAACACAAACACTCAAGCAAGCCCTAAGAAAAATAACTCACCACCTAAGGATAAACAATTTGAAAAAACCAACATGGAAGACATCGAAGAAATGCTCCATATGTCAGACAAAGA